>JAVJIF010023715.1:0-68535 GCA_038442645.1 Agave tequilana
CTCTAGTGAGAGGTTGTATTTGAGAGAGGAGTTGTGTACTCCCAAATTGTATTTACCTAAAATCTCAGTGGAGGTTCCCTGTGTGGGAAGTGTTGGCCCAAAGGCCCATCACTCTAGTTTTGATGATGATCAACTCATGTAGTTATAGTACTAATGATCTTGTGTTTAATTAGTGACAAATTTATGATCAAGATCTTAGCAGGTGCATAGCTTCAACAAAGGATTTAAAGTCAAGTTTTGGAGCTAGCACGGTTTGATCCAAGAGCCATTGGATCGTGTTTGGACCAAGTCAAGAAGATGAGAAGGCTTCAAGTGAAGACTTCAAGAAGATGAAGACTTGAGTCTAGGTTTGTTTTTAGAAGATTTTGTTTTTAGTTAAAATGTAAAGGATAGAATAGTTGGTGGATTGCTCAAGTACATATACACACACACTCTTGATAGTTTTGTTTTTACAAAAAGATTTTCTTTAGAAAAATACATGGTTGGTTTTGGTATTCAAGTTTATATGTTTTAACCAAATCATGTTTAGAGCTTAATGTCAAAAACATGGATATTTCACCATGTTTGTGTAGTGGATCATATCCATACACACTATGCTTCAAAGTTGTTTAAATATCTTGTTTTTGTATTTGGTGAAGTTTTGAAAAAACAAGTTTAGAAAAATCAAGTTTGGAAAAATACAGTTTTCATTTTGAACCAATATTTTCAAGTTACAAAAATAGTCCAAATTATTTGTAACATGTCTTGATTTTGTGCAAGCATGTTTGTTATCAAAGTATATTGGTAAAACTATTTTTGTAGATTTTCTATGATTTTATGGGATTTTATTTCATTCAAAAGACCAAGTTTTTAATCCCTTAACATTGTTTCCTGGCTTCAGCCGGTCGACCGAGACGGTCGACCGCAGCTTGAAGTCGGCCGACCGTCACGATCGACCGACGTGCATAGAGAGCTATGCTCTCTGGAAAGGCCCCGGTCGACCGGGCGTCGACCGGACAGAGAGACTTGCTCTCTGTATCCTGGCCTCGGTCGACCGACCGGTCGACCGATGGCACAACGGTCTGAAATATGACGTTGGCCGGTCGACCGGTGGTCGACCGATAGTTCTGTCAGACCCGACGGCTAGTTTTTCTAGCCCTATAAATTTAGGGGTTTTGGGCATTATTTTTCTCCAAGATTTTTAGTGGACTTTGAGCCAGTTTTTCCACTTCTTTAAAAGAGTTTTCTCCACTAAATTGAGAGCTAATACTTCCAATCAAAAGGGGAGTTTTTATCAAGAGTGTTAAAGAGATTTTCTTGAGTTTTCCTCCACCATCTCTTTCCTTGTTTTCTCACACAAACACTTGAGCAACCCATTGATTATTCATCTTATAGGAGTGTTGTAGTGAGATTGTTTTTAAGTGATCAAAGTGTTGTGATCACCAAAGACTTCTTTCTTGTACTTTGAGGAGGCGGACGTGTGTGTCCGTGGTGTTTTGAGTTCGGGTGCGAACTTGTTGTTTGAGGTGCGGCCTCGGCGAACTTGTGGGGCTTGCGGTGTGTACGGGTTAGGGAGTCCGAGAGCTTGTAGGTGTTGCAGCACCGAGTGATCCGGTGGGATCGATTATAGTGGAAATCCTTCGTGTGTCGAAGGCGGGGATGTAGAGCAAGTGTGCTCGAACCTCGAAACAAATCCTTGTTGCGATTGCTCTCTCTTCTCTCTCTCTCTCTCTCTCTCTCTCTCTTGTCTCTTGTTTATATCTTGCATGCTTTTACTTGTCTTAGCTTTACATGCTTGATATATTGTGTGCCCATATTGTATATGCTTGGGTTTGTTTGCTAACACTTGTATTTAACCAAGGAGCCAACGCGGCACCTCAACCCTTATCTAGGGGAATCTAGAGGAGTTAGTCCAGAGCCCTTCATGGGGAATTCGGCTACACTCTTGTGTTTTACGTGGTGTTTAGTTTAAATAGTTTGTTTAGGTCATAATAGTTTTTTACTTTCGCATTATTTTGACATTTAGTGACCATTAGATTAACCATCACCTTTCACCCACCCCCCTCTAGGTGATCCTACATTGGTATCAGAGCCAAGTGCTCTGAATTTGGGTCTTACAACCTAGAGTTAAAGATCCTCATTTTTAGGCTAATCACAATATTTGTACACAAACCATGGACTTCATGTCACCACCCACCTTTGACATTCTTAACATCCAAATTTGGAAGGTTAAGATGTCTTTGTACCTCAAGGCCCTAGGCATTCATGTTTACCTTGCCATCACTTATGATTATTGTTTTAATGGCAAGAATATTGAGGCTAATGCAAAAGCCAAATGCTTTAAAGTCTACCCTAAATGATGATTATTTATCTAGGGTTTCTAATGTTGATTCGGCTTTTGTAGCTTGGAACATCATCACCTCCCTTGGCGAAAAGGATCTATATTATGCCGGGGAGCGATTCGGATGTTGAAGCGACACCTCAACATGTGATATATGGTCCAAGGGATAACCCTCTTGAGGTAACTACCGAATCCGAGGTAGATGAAATGACATGTCATATGATGAGCTCACATCCTTTTGTCAACTATTGCTTGAAAAATATGACATGCTTAAGAAAGATAATAAAAATTTGAAAAAGAAATTTGAGTGCATGCAATAGAAAATGATTCTTTTAAAATAATATTGCATATTTAGAAAAAGAAAATGATTTTTGAAAAATGAGAATGTTTCCTTGCTTTCAAAATTGGATGATCTTTGTGAAGGAAACAAAATTTGAAAAATAAAATTGTTTGGTGGAAAAACAAAAAGAAGTTATTTTCAAGAAAACTCTTGTTTAAAAAGAAAAATTTGTGAAAAAGAAAGTGTTTCTCAAAAGAAAAAGAAAATTGTTTCACAATCTCATCATGCTTTACATGCCACAATTAATGATAGTGAGATTAATGTTTTGAAAAATAGGATTAATTGTTTGAGCTCAACTTTGAGCTCATGTGCATTTACCATTCTACATTAGAGTCTTTATTTTCAAAAAGAAACAAAACTCCAATACTCATGCACATCATCATGCATATGCACACTTTGCACGCCATGATCACAACACACTCATATGCATTCTAAGATGTACAAATGTACAATTGTGGCCGCAAAGGCCATTTAGCAAATTTTGTTTTGATAAGATGTATCATATTAATTTTGCTAAAATATAAAATGTTTGGGTGCCTTACAATGCTAACCCCCAAGGACCCAAGACAAATGGGTACCAAAACCCCCACCTTGTGTTTTTGATGTAGGTGAGGGCTCTCACACGACGTGAGAGGGATGGTGCTTGATGGTGGATGCACATGGACTTGTGGACACATATATAGATGCATCGCTATCAAGGAGGTTTGGTGGGACAACCACCATGTTTGGAGTTTTGGAACATAGTTCCTTAGTTGGTAACTATTTCTAAACTTCTAGTTTATTTATTTACATGCCTGTTCATATATCATATTTTTAGCATGTTCATGTTTTAGGTTTTGTGCTTCATGTGGTAAATACTAGTTTAAATGTAGTTTTTATCAAAAACTTGTATTTATACATGTACAATTAGTGAGAACAAATTGATTCATATATGTTTGCACTTTATGCTCTTTTGTACTCACTATATGCACATGTATAGCCTAGTTTTGATGATTCTCTCATTTCACTTGTTTTGCCAATTTCATATTTTACTTCATGTATATGTAATTTTTTGTTCAAATCTAATAAATATACATGTATACCCGTGAGTCTCTTGCTTCATGACAAACCCTTTAATAGACTCTTTTATGTTTGGGATATGTATGCATATTGTTAGATTTAGATAAATCATACATATACCTAGAAGTTTGTTTGTTGAAAAATGAATTTTATGATTTGTTTGATAAAATGATATTGTGTTTTGAACCTCATTGATTATTTTCATGGAAAATGCTAAACACATGATTCTTGTACACTCACACTTTATTTGTTTTGTCATGACTTTGATTCATGAACACTTTTACGAGCTTAATCAATTTTGAGTGTCATCTCTGTGTATTTGGTATGATTCGTGAAATACATATGATTTGGTTTCATGTTTTTTTGTGAAGGATCTTTAACTAGTTTTTTTCAAAATTAATTAACTAGTTATTTATTCTTCAATGTTTTATGAGTTATACACATGATCCTATTATTATTTCAATTGGTATCATTGAATCGTTTCAATTGGTATCAATTGATTCTATTTTTGTATATACTTATATTTGTTTTCTTATATATGTATGTATCAATTTCAATTGGTATACTCATTTTTCATACAAATATATGAGTTGGTTGTGCTTGAGTTAAAATTGTTTTACATGTTTAAAGCACAAAGTTGTTTATGATAAGAAATAAAAATTTAGGAAAAATTCTCAAGATTTGTTTTATTGAGAAAATTCAAAATTTTGTTTTATAAAAAAAATCAAAATTTTGATTTGTATTGCCTATATGCAAGGAGAGCTTAACATCTCTTCTACATATAAATTCATGTTGAGTGTATTGTATATTGAGGAGCTTGACAACTCTTCTTTATGTGATACACGTGTGTAGGGGGAGCTTCACATCTCCTCTTATGCATTACATATTATACGTTATGTGAATTAGGGCTTGTCATCCCTCTTCATGTAATGTATATGTGTAGGGAAGTTACTTTACCGTCTTCCTCTTCATGAATGTATATCGCATATAATCCTTTATTGATTGATTTATGTTTACCCTTTTATAGATTCTATGTTTCGGACGAAGGGGGGAGAAAAATTTGTTGATTTTGTTTTTACTTTAACCCCTTTGTTGATGATTGACAAAAAGGGGGAGAAAGATTTTGAGTTTATATATGCATATTTGTGTTTTTGCATATATTGAGTTCATGCATAGTAAATAAACAATAAGATATGAAATATGTTTGATGCATGCTTTTGTTTAGTATCATGACTTTCATTGCATATTATTTCTTTATATGAGATGCATGAGTTAAAGGGAAGCTTCTTTGAGGCTTTACTTTAATCCATGCATATATAACTTAATGAGTTTTTCATCATCAAAAGGGGGAGATTGTTGGCCCAAAGGCCCATCACTCTAGTTTGATGATGATCAACTCATGTAGTTATAGTACTAATGATCTTGTGTTTAATTAGTGACAGATTTATGATCAAGATCTTAGTAGGTGCATAGCTTCAACAAAGGATTTAAAGTCAAGTTTTAGAGCTAGCACGGTTGATCTAAGAGCCATTGGATCGTGTTTAGACCAAGTCAAGAAGATGAGAAGGCTTCAAGTGAAGACTTCAAGAAGATGAAGACTTGAGTCTAGGTTTGTTTTTAGAAGATTTTGTTTTTAGTTAAAATGTAAAGGATAGAATAGTTGGTGGATTGCTCAAGTACATATATGTAAGTTCACCTAGAGGGGGGTGGAATAGGTGATGGCTAATCTAATGGTCACTTAATACCAAATAATGCGGAAGCTAAAAGCTATTATGACCTAAACTAACTCTTACACTAAAACACCACGTATAACACAAGAGTGTAGCCGAATTCCCCGTGAAGGGCTCTGGACTAACTCCTCTAGATTCCCCTGGATATGATTGAGGTGCCGCGTTGGCTCTCTTGGTTGAATACAAGTGTAGCAAACAATCCCAAGCAAGTATATCAATTAAGCACAATGAATATCTAGCATGTAAAAATAAAGACAAGTAATAGCATGCAAGATATAAAAGAGACAAAGAGAGAGAGAGAGTGAGCAATCGCAAACACAAGGAATTTGTTTCGAGGTTCGAGCACACTTGCTCTACATCCCGCCTTCGACACACGAAGGATTTCCACTATAATCGATCCCAATGGATCACCCGGTGCCGCAACACCTACAAGCTCTCGGACTCTCTAGCCCGTACACACGCAAGCCCACACAGCTTGCCGAGGCCGCACCTCAAACCAAGAGTTCACACACGAAGTTTAACCACCACGAACACACTTGTCCGCCTCCTCAATGAACAAATAAAAGAACTTTGGTGATCACAACACTTTGATCACCTAAAACAATCTCGCTACAACACTCTTATAGGATGAGTATGTCTATGAATTGCTCAAGTGTTTGTGTGAGAAAATAAGGAAAGAGATGGTGGAGGAAAACTCAAAGAATCTCTTTTAACACTCTTAATAAAAACTCCCTTTTGATTGGAAGAATTAGCTCTCAAATTTGTGGAGAAAAACCTCTGAAAAGAGTAGGAAAAACTGGCTCTAAAACTTCTCCAAAATCTTAGTGAAAACAATGCCCAAACCCCCAAATTTATAAGCTCAGAAAAACTAGCCGTTGGGGTTCTGTCAGGCCTGTCGGTCGACCGTCCGGTCGACCGCCAATGGTCAAAAATCAGACCGTTGAGCCTCCGGTCGACGCCTGGTCGACCGAAAAGAACAGAGAGCACTGCTCTTAGTTCCGGTCGACTGTGTCGGTCGACCGGCCATCTGCCAGGTCAAGGCGTGCACGTCATGCACATCGGTCGACCGAGCCGGTCAACCGACTTCAGCCTTAGTCGACTTGGTAGGTCGACTAGTCGACTTGGCTGAAGCCTGGAACAGAAAATCTGGGATTAAAAACTTGGTCTTTTTGGCTCACATAAAAATCCCATAAAATACATAAAAATTTACAAAAATAGTTTTACTAATATACTTTGATAAATAAACATGCTTGCACAAAATCAAGGCATGTTATAAAAGATTTGGACTATTTTGTAATTTGAAAATATTGGCTTAAATGAAAGCTAGTATTTTTCTAAAAACTTGTTTTCAAAACTTCTTCATGATCCAAAAACAAGATATTTTGAATTCATTAAAGCATAGTGTGTATGGATATGATCCACTACACAATTAGATGAAATATCTATGTTTTCGCATTAAGCTCTAAATATGATTATATAGTCTTTAACCAAAACTATATTTAAACAACTTTTCTAAAAAGGAATTCTTTTATGTATTTTTCCAAAAACATAAATTCTTTTCTAAAACAAACTAAATCAAGAGTGTGTGTGTATATGAACTTGAGCAATCCACCAACTATTTTATCTTTTACATTTTATCTAAAAATAAAATCTTATACCTAGACACAAGTCTTGATCTTCTTGAAGTCTTCACTTGAAGCCTTCTCATCTTCTAGACTTGGTCCAAACACGATCCAACGAGCTCGACTCTTGATGTGGTCTTGATGCATAGGCTCGTGAATCAACCGGTGCTAGCTCCAAAATATGACTTTAAATCCTTTGTTGAAGCTCTACACCTACTAAGATCTTGATCATAAATCTGACACTAATTAAACACAAGATCATTAGTACTATAACTACATGAGTTAATCATCATCAAAACTAGAGTGATGGGCCTTTGGGCCAACAATCTCCCCCTTTTGATGATGACAAAACTCATGAAGTTATATATGCATGGATTAAAGTAAAGCTTCAAAGAAGCTCCCCCTTAACTCATGCATCTCAAATAAACAAAATAAATATGCAATGAGGCACATAAACATGTATGCAAATGTATGGAGATAAAACAAATCAAATCTTTTTCTCCTATTTGCAAAACAAAAACATATATGCATAACATAAATCCTTTAACCACAAAAGCATGCATATAAATCTCAAGTTCTTCTCCCCCCTTTTGTCAATCATCAACAAAGGGGTTGAAGTAAAAACAAAACAAATTTTTCTCCCCCTTTTTGTCCGAAACAAAGAACCAATGAAGGGGTAAAATAAATCGATCAATAAGGGTTATATGTGATATACATTCATGAAGAGGAAGACGCTAAGTTAACTTCCCTACATATATGCATTACATGAAGAAGGGATGACAAGCCCTAACTCATATAACACATAATATGCAATGCATAAGAGGAGATGTGAAGCTCCCCCTACACAGGTGTATCACATAAAGAAGAGTTGTCAAACTCCTCAATACAAGATACACTCAACATGAATCTATATGTAGAAGAGATGTTAAGCTCTCCTTGCATATAGGCAATACAAATCAAAATTTTGAATTTTCTTATAAAACAAAAATTTGAATTTTCTCAATAAACAAATCTTGAGAATTTTTCTTAAAATATTTATTTTCTTATCATAAACAACTTTGTGCTTTAAACATGTAAAACAATTTTAACTCAAGCACAAATAACAAATCATATATATGTATGAAAAAGAGTATACCAATAGAAATTGATACATACATATGGGGGAAAACAAAATATGAGTATATACAAAAGAAGTTTATATTGATACCAATTGAAAATATCCATGATACCAATAGAAAAATAAGCTTAAGTGTATACATCATATAATCTACCACATGAAGAACTCGAACTAGTTAAATGAAAATGTTTGAAAAATAGTACGGAATCCTTCAATCAAGGAATAAAATAAAAATGGCAATAAAGCTTAATATTCCTTTAAATGAGAATATGAAAATCATCATAAATTTGAAAACATAAAAATCACCAAAAAAATTTATTTATTAAAAAAATTATATTCCAAGGTATATGTATGTTTTGACAACACAAGAAGTACACATACATATCCCTAAACACAATTGAGTCCATATATATAGATTTGCATGAAAGGCAAATGACTCAAGAGGTATCCATGTATATCTTAAAGTTTGGTAAAATAAACATATACATGAAATGAAAGCACATGATCATAACACAAATCCAAAATGAGAATACAAGTTTAAAAATGTAAGGATCATCAAAACTAGGCTATACTAGCACACCTAATGGCACAAACAAATAAGCAATCAAACCCAACCATATATAGATTTATTTGTGACCTATAATATGTACAAGTATAAATCCTAGTGTTGACAAAAACTAACATTTAAACTAATATTCAATTCATGAAGCATCAAATCTTGAGAATACAAAAGAATTTATCCAATGGATTAAAATAGGATCATATGAATAACTTATAAACTAATTGAAGAATAAATAACTAGTATAAAATGATTTTTGAAAAACTAGTTAAGATCCTTCAAAATACAATAAATCATATGTTTTTCATGAATCATACCAAATACACAAATATGACACTCAAGATCTATAAAGCTCATAAAAAGATGTACATGAAACAAGTCATGACAAAATGAATAAAATGTGAGTGTACAAGTATCATGTAATAAGCATTTTCATGAAAATAGTCTATGAAGCTCAAAATATCATTTTTTTTTATTAAGACATGAAATTTTATTTTCATTAAAACAAATCATGAAAATTCATTACAAACAAATTTCTAGGTATATGTATGATTTATCCAATCCTAACAATACACATACATATCCCAAACATAAAAGATTCTATCAAATATATTTGCATGAAGGCAAGAGACTCACGGGTATACATGTATATTTATTAGATTTGAATTAGAAATACATATACATGAAGTAAAATCATAAAATTTGGCAAAGCATGTATAAATGAGAAATCATCAAAACTAGTCTATACATGTGCATATAGTGGGTACAAATGAGCATGAAATGAAGTGCAATATATATGAATCAAATGTAACTCACTATTTGTACATGAATAATACAAGTTTTGATAAAAAACTACATCTAAGCATGTTTTAACCACAAGAAGCACAAAAACATGAACATGCTATATGATGTCAAAAATGAATAAGCATGTAAATAAAAAGTAGGAGTTTAGAGATTGTTACCAACTCCAAAGCTCCAAGCATGGTGGTCATCCTACCTACCAAAACTCTTGATAGCGGTGCATTAAATGTATGTCCTTGTAGTCCATGCAACCACCATCAAGGCACCAAATCTCTCACGTCATGTGAGCCCTCACCTACATCAAATACAAAAGGTGGGGACTTTGGTACTCATTTCTTTTGGGTCCTTGGGGTTAGTCTTATAAGGAACCCAAAAATTTTTATGATTAGCAAAATTTAAATGATGTATCCTATCATAACAAAACTTTGCTAAATGGCCTTTGCGGCCACAATGTGTACATTTGTACACCTTAGGATGCTTATGTGTAGGAGTGTGATCATGACGTGCAACATAAGCATATGCATGATGATGTTGTGCATGAATGTGTGGAGTTTGTTCTTTGAAAACATTGGCTCCAACCTAGTATGGTTAAATGCACAGAGTTCAAAGTTGAACTCAAACAATCCATTTTATTTTTCAAAACATTAATCTCATTAGTGGTGGCATGTAAAGCATGGTGATATATAGAATCATTTTTCTTGTTCTTTTTAGAAACAAAATCTTTTTCTTTTTCAACAATTTTTCTTTTTAAAGATTTGTTTTCTTGAAAAACAACTTCCTTTTGTTTTTCCAACAAAATAATTTCATTTTTCAAATTTGTGTTTCCTTCACAAAGATCACTCAATTTGGAAAACAAGGAAACATTCTCATTTTTCAAAATCTCATTTTCCTTTTCAATGCATGCAACCTTAATTCTAAATGAATCATTTTCTTTTAGCATGCAATCAAAATTCTTTTTCAAATTTTTATTTTCTTTCTTAATCATGTCATATTTTTCGAGAAGGAGTTGACAAAAAGTGGTAAGCTCATCATATGACATATCATTATCTTCATCTACCTCGGATTCGGTAGTTACCTCAAGGGGGTTATCCCCTTGGACCATATAGCACTTGTTGGAGTGTCGCTTCCAACACCCGAATCGCTCCCCGCATAGTATTGATCTTTTTCGCCAAGGGAGATGAGGGTATTCCATACTACAAAAGCCGAATCAAAGTTAGAAACTCTAGATAAATAAACATTATCTAGGGTAGACTTTAAAGCATTAAGGGCTTTTGCATTAGCCTCAATATTCTTACCATATAAACAATAATCATTATTAGTGATGGCAGATAAACATGATAATCTAGGCTTTGAGGTACAAAGACATCTTAACCTTCCAAATTTGGATGTTAAGAATGTCAAAGGTGGGTGGTGACATGAAGTCCATGGTGTGTGTACAAATATTGTGATTAGCCTAAAATGAGGATCTTTAACTCTAGGTTATAAGACCCAAATCAGAGTACCAAGCTCTGATACCAATTGTAAGTTCACCTAGAGGGGGGGTGAATAGGTGATGGCTAATCTAATGGTCACTTAATACCAAATAATGCGGAAGCTAAAAGCTATTATGACCTAAACTAAACTCTTATACTAAAACACCACGTATAACACAAGAGTGTAGCCGAATTCCCGTGAAGGGCTCTGGACTAACTCCTCTAGATTCCCCTAGATATGGGTTGAGGTGCCGCGTTGGCTCTCTTGTTGAATACAAGTGTTAGCAAACAATCCCAAGCAGTATATCAATTAAGCACAATGAATATCTAGCATGTAAAAATAAAGACAAGTAATAGCATGCAAGATATAAAAGAGACAAAGAGAAAGAGAGAGTGAGCAATCGCAAAACACAAGGATTTGTTTCGAGGTTCGAGCACACTTGCTCTACATCCCCGCCTTCAACACACGAAGGATTTCCACTATAATCGATCCCAATGGATCACCCGGTGCCGCAACACCTACAAGCTCTCGGACTCTCTAGCCCGTACACACGCAAGCCCCACAAGCTTGCCGAGGCCGCACCTCAAACCAAGAGTTCGCACACGAACTCTAAACCACCGCGAACACACTTGTCCGCCTCCTCAATGAACAAAGAAAAGATCTTTGGTGATCACAACACTTTGATCACCTAAAACAATCTCACTACAACACTCTTATAGGATGAGTATGTCTATGAATTGCTCAAGTGTTTGTGTGAGAAAATAAGGAAAGAGATGGTGGAGGAAAACTCAAAGAATCTCTTTTAACACTCTTGATAAAAACTCTCCCTTTTGATTGGAAGAATTAGCTCTCAAATTTGTGGAGAAAAACCTCTGAAAAGAGTAGGAAAAACTGGCTCTAAAACTTCTCCAAAATCTTTGTGAAAACAATGCCCAAACCCCCAATTTATAGGCTCAGAAAAACTAGCCGTTGGGGTTCTGTCAGGCCTGTCGGTCGACCGTCCGGTCGACTTCTAACGGTCAAAAATCAGACCGTTGAGCCTCCGGTCGACCGAAAAGAACAGAGAGCCACTGCTCTTAGTTCCGGTCGACTGTGTCGGTCGACCGGCCATCTGCCAGGTCAAGGCGTGCACGTCGTGCACGTCGGTCGACCGAGCCGGTCGACCGACTTCAGCCTTAGTCGACTGGTAGGTCGACTAGTCGACTTGGCTGAAGCCTGGAACAAAAAATCTGGGATTAAAACTTGGTCTTTTTGGCTCACATAAAAATCCCATAAATACATAAAATTTACAAAAATAGTTTTACCATATACTTTGATAAACAAACATGCTTGCACAAAATCAAGACATGTTATAAAGATTTGGACTATTTTTGTAATTTGAAAATATTGGCTTAAATGAAAACTAGTATTTTTCTAAAACTTGTTTTCCAAACTTCTTCATGATCCAAAAACAAGATATTTGTTGAATCGTTAAAGCATAGTGGTATGGATATGATCCACTACACAATTAAGATGAAATATCTATGTTTGGCATTAAGCTCTAAATATGATTTATATAGTCTTTAACCAAAACCATATTTAAACAACTTTTCTAAAAAGAATTCTTTTATGTATTTTTCCAAAAACATAATTCTTTTCTAAAACAAACTAAATCAAGAGTGTGTGTGTATATGAACTTGAGCAATCCACCAACTATTCTATCCTTTACATTTTATCTAAAAAAAATCTTATACCTAGACACAAGTCTTGATCTTCTTGAAGTCTTCACTTGAAGCCTTCTCATCTTCTAGACTTGGTCCAAACAAGATCCAACGAGCTCGACTCTTGATGTGGTCTTGATGCATAGGCTCGGATCAACCGGTGCTAGCTCCAAAATATGACTTTAATCCTTTGTTGAAGCTCACACCTACTAAGATCTTGATCATAAATCTGACACTAATTAAACACAAGTCATTAGTACTATAACTACATGAGTTGATCATCATCAAAACTAGAGGATGGCCTTTGGGCCAACATATACACACACACTCTTGATAGTTTTGTTTTTACAAAAGATTTTCTTTTAGAAAAATACATGCTTGGTTTTTGGTATTCAAGTTTATATGTTTAACCAAAACCATGTTTAGAGCTTAATGTCAAAAACATAGATATTTCACCATGTTTGTGTAGTGGATCATATCCATACACACTATACTTCAAAGTTGTTTAAATATCTTGTTTTTGTATTTGGTGAAGTTTTGGAAAAACAAGTTTAGAAAAAATCAAGTTTGAAAAAATACAGTTTTCATTTTGAACCAATATTCCAAGTTCAAAAATAGTCCAAATTATTTGTAACATGTCTTGATTTTGTGCAAGCATGTTTGTTTATCAAAGTATATTGGTAAAACTATTTTTGTAGATTTTCTATGATTTTATGGGATTTTATTTCATTCAAAAGACCAAGTTTTTAATCCCTTACATTGTTCCTGACTTCAGCCGGTCGACCGGGACGGTCGACCGCAGCTTGAAGTCGGCCGACCGTCACGGTCGACCGATGTGCACAGACGTGCACACCAGTTCTGGCAGGAGGGCCGGTCGACCGACCCGATCGACCGTCCAGAGAGCTCTGCTCTCTGGAAAGGCCCCGTCGACCGGGCGGTCGACCGGACAGAGAGACTTGCTCTCTGTATCCTGGCCTCGTCGACCGACCGGTCGACCGATGGCATAACGGTCTGAAATATGACCGTTGGCCGGTCGACCGGCGGTCGACCGACAGTTCTGTCAGACCCCAACGGCTAGTTTTTCTAGCCCTATAAATTTAGGGGTTTGGGCATTGTTTTTCTCCAAGATTTTTAGTGGACTTTGAGCCAGTTTTTCCCACTTCTTTAAAAGAGTTTTCTCCACTAAATTGAGAGCTAATACTTCCAATCAAAGGGAAGTTTTTATCAAGAGTGTTAAAAGAGATTTTCTTGAGTTTTCCTCTACCATCTCTTTCCTTGTTTTTCTCACACAAACACTTGAGCAACCCATTGATTATTCATCTTATAGGAGTGTTGTAGTGAGATTGTTTTTTAGGTGATCAAAGTGTTGTGATCACCAAAGACTTCTTTCTCGTACTTTGAGGAGGCGGACGTGTGTGTCCGTGGTGTTTCGAGTTCGGGTGCGAACTTGTTGTTTGAGGTACGGCCTCGGCGAGCTTGTGGGGCTTGCGGTGTGTACGGGTTAGGGAGTCCGAGAGCTTGTAGGTTTTGCGGCACCGAGTGATCCGGTGGATTGATTATAGTGGAAGTCCTTCGTGTGTCGAAGGCGGGGATGTAGAGCAAGTGTGCTCGAACCTCGAAACAAATCCCTTGTGTTTGCGATTGCTCACTCTCTCTCTCTCTCTCTCTCTCTCTCTCTCTCTCTGTGTCTCTTGTTTACATCTTGCATGCTTTTACTTGTCTTATCTTTACATGCTTGATATATTGTGTGCCCATATTGTATATGCTTGGGTTTGTTTGCTAACACTTGTATTTAACCAAGAGAGCCAACGCGGCACCTCAACCCTTATCTAGGAGAATCTAGAGGGTTAGTCCAGAGCCCTTCACGGAGAATTCGGCTACACTCTTGTGTTATACGTGGTGTTTAGTTTAAATAGTTTGTTTAGGTCATAATGGTTTTTACTTCCGCATTATTTTGGCATTTAGTGACCATTAAATTAGCCATCACCTATTCACCCCCCTCAAGGTGATCCTACAGGAAGTCCTGTGTGGACGAGTTAGTGGAAATTCTTCTGTATGAAGGCGGGGACGTAGAGCTGTTTGCTCGAACCTCGAAACATATCTGTGTGTTTGCGTTTGATCCACTTTCTCTAACTCTCTCTCTCTCTTTTATATTGTGCCTTGCATGATTCATATTGCTCATTCATAGTTATATGCTTGGTATTGTTGTTTGTGTGCCATACTTGTGTTAAACTAAGAGAGCTTTATATAGCAACTCAACTCTTATTCAGAGGAATCAAGAGGAGTTAGTCCAAAGCCCTTCACTGGGAATTCGGCTACACTCTTTGGTTACACTAAGTGTGTTGCAGTTAGTTTTAAAATTTCACATTATTTGTCATTAATTAGCCTTACACCTATTCACCCCCCCTCTAGGTGTACTTTCAATTCTTTTAGGACAATAATTTTTCACAGATGATAAAGTATATAAATTCTACAACGCTTATGCAAAGAACAGAGATTTTGACGTGAGAAGAAAAGGAATAGATAACGAAGGCTCCTCAAAAAGTTATTTGCAGAAAATTTTGTTACAAAAGAAGGGTGTGAAGAAGTTATGTGATAAAATACAAGATGAATTTACAGTCAACCGTCGAATCAACACTAGAGTTGAATGTCCTGCTGAGATACATATATGTCTTCGTTTATTACACACCACAGATTTTGGGTTGTCACCAAATTTGTTGATTCTCATTCACATGATTTATCAAGCCCAGATAAGGTCCATCACTTTACTCTCACTAGACACATCGATCAAAGATTAGCAGAAGCATTATGACAATTTGGTTGATGTAGAATTCGTTCTTCAAATATTTTTCGTGTTGTTAATGCAATGAACCATGGAGAAGGTTGTGAAGAAGTAAGCCCGTAACAAGTTATTGATTTTATTCGACACTGTAGAAATAGCATTGGCCATGAGTTTATTTTGATCATCAAATATTTTCAAGAAAAAGCTGATTCTGATATAGATTTTTTTTCTTTTCAAGTGAAGTTGATAATGCGGGCACACTTAGGAGCATTTTTTGAGCTGATGGAAGAGCAATCTCCTCGTATTTGAGTTTTTATGATGTGATTGTTTTTTATACAACATACAAGACTAATCACTTGAACCTGTCATTTGCTCCATTCACTGGAGTGAATCATCATCGGCAGTTAATTTTGTTTGGTTGTGCATTGCTTGCGGACGAGCAGAGGGATACATTTGTTTGGCTATTCAATAAATGACTCAAATGCATGCACGGAGTTGCACCAAAAGTGATATTACTAATCAAGATGCCCAGATAGGTGATGCAATCAAGATGGTATTTTCAACTACTCGGCATCGTTACTGTTTTTGGCATGTAAGGAAACATATTGCCGAGCAACAAATCCCCCTGATGAACAAGTATGTGAAAGATTTTGTCTATGATTTTCATCTGTGGTACACTCACGTTATATAAGCACTTGCGAGGAACAATAGAGATTGATGAAGGAAGAATATCATATATAAGAAAAAGAAGAAGACAGTTGATTGTTAATGATGTATAGATTGCATGGACACTGTTTAATGCTTATCTAAAGGATATTTCTATGCTGGAATGGTAACCAGTCAAAGGTCTGAGAGTATTAATTCCTTCTTTGATAGTTTTGTGAATGCAAACACAAAACTAGTCGAGTTTGTCCACCAATAGATAAAGTTGTCGCTGCCCGTCGTAGTTCTGAAACTCAACAATACTTTCGGGGTTTAAATTTTGTACCCAATTATACATCGAATTCATATGAGATACAAGTTTTAAAGTTTATACCACGAAGATTTTTCAGTTGCTCTAAAAGGAATGTGCAGTTGTAATGACACTCATTTTGGAAGAGTTGGAACATGACAGGCTTGGAGTAAAATATTTGGTTGGTGAAGTTTCAAATCAAAAGACACTTAGGGAAAGATGATTTATGAGAATTCTGGTAAGCTTAATGTGTCTTGTAGTTGAGCATTATTCGAAACAGAGGGTATCTTTTATAGACACATTTTGTACATTTTGTGGCGCAATCACGTTACACATATACCAGAATCCTAATACTACAGAGATGTAGGTTGGATGCCTGTTACAAGAATATTACAATTGAAAATAGCATTAAAACTTTTCCTAATTAAGGCATGCGATAGACTGCTAGACTGTGGATACTTCGATCCAAATTTAATGCAATTCTTGAAATGGTGTCTGATTCAGATATCCATCTTTTAAAGTTGGATATTGTGTTGGAAAGATTTGCTGCAGAAATCAGTAATGAATGCGAATTCAGGACAGTAAATGATCTATCATCATAGTCTGAAATAAATATTGGTTCTAGTGGATAAGTTATGATTTTGTGAGATAGTGAAGAATTGACTATATGCGATTCAACTGGTCCTGTACCAACCAAGGGGAGGCCTAAAGGTGCATCCAGGCTAAAGTCATATTTTGAAGATTCTCTATCACAGAAGAAAGTTAAGTATCGAAAGTATGAAAACTGTCAATAGCTGGGCCATTACAGGACTGATGGTCCATTATTGATATGAAATTAAATCTTTATAGAATTTAAATTTTAAGTTTGATATTTCAAATATTTACGTTTCTTTTTACTTGCAGAGGAAGTAGTTTCATGTTGCGGTTACCTGGAACGCAGACATCATCTGCGACCATGGTCGCATTGTTAATGAAAAGATATTTCATTGTACTGCGACCTAGGTCACAGTACATATACTATTGTTGCTTTTAAGTGTTTCCCATCTTGCTCCAATGTAATATGTTTACTTTATAATAATATTTGAATACAGTGAAAATATTATTTTAAAATTCACTGCGACAATGTCACGTATTAAAATGCTATGTTGAACATAGACTGTAGTCACTGTATGCATATTTTTTGAGTTAATAGAACCTCTATTATTCCTTTGAACTGAAACTTCGATCGCAATCATAAGTTTTACCAAAAACTGTAGTTTCAGAACTACGATCAACGTCTTTGTTCTACCTGACTTATTACATTAAGATTTTTAATTACGTTACCAGTTTAATATGTTGACAATGGTGGCGTATTTGTACAGAATGCTATAGTTAATTGAACATAAGATGTGGTCGCTGTATGCATATTTCTTGAGTTAATGAAACCTTTATTGTTCTTTTTGACTGCGACTTTAGTCGCATTCATCAGTTTTACTAAAAATAGTAGTTTCAGAACTGCGACCAGCCTCACAGTTCATATTTCACTATAATTTGGATTGTTTACTTCTCTTGTTCTGTATGAATTATTACATTAAGGTTTTTAATTATGTTACAAGTTTAATATGTTAAAATATATTTATAATTAAATTGTATATTGTGAAATTTAGATCTTTACAATGCACACTGCGACCTTGGTCGCAATTACGATTATACTCTTAAATTAGCCTTTTACATCAACAACTCCAGTCGCTGATATTACTTTTTTGTGATGTGACATTAGTCGTAATATATCCCATTTTGATGTAAATTATAACATTTTGTGATTGGATCACATTATCGTGTTGTCGGGCCAATATTCAAATACACATAGAGGAAGGTGAATAGGTGTACCAGCTAATCCAGTACAAACAAATGTGGAATTAAAACTAATTGTGCAAATAAAAACTATTAAGGTAACACACAAAGTATAACACAAGAGTATAGCCGAATTCTCGGTGAAGGGCTCTGGACTCTCCTCAAGATTTCTCTAGGTTAAAAGTTGGGCGCCACTATGGCTCTTGATTGAGATTTACCTGCACACAAAAATAAGAAATTTTAGATTTAGAACAAGTTGTGCAAGGTTCTCAATTCGAATCCGCGGTAGCAGTGGCTATGCGGGTCGTGATCCTCAAGGAGGGACTAGCGATGGAAGCTTTGTCAATAAGTTATCTCTAAAGTTTTTATTAATTTAAAGTTAAGTTAGAAAGAAAGAAGATGGACAAAAAGAAGTGATATTTACAATGAAAGTGAGGAAAAGAATTTGGAAAGATGGAGATGGTGATCTAAAACTAAAAAAATAAAAGAAAGAACTAAAAACTATACATACCTCTTCTACCTTGCTTACCTTTGATCCGTGCGATGACTTACCTTGTCTTGGAAGGCGTACAAGTATGGCGTATAGGATCGTCCACCTTCTTAATCTACACTACGAAAATAAACGACAAACTAATGAAGGTTTGTTCATCTCCATAAGCCATCAAGGGCTCTTCTTCGGTTAGGCAGTCTCAACGCAATTGGGTCTCATGGTTCACAAGACATTAGAGAGAAAATAGAAGAAAACAAAAACAAAAGAAACACTACTAGATTAAAACAAGAATAAAAGAACATAAAATAAAACAAAAAACAACCTCAAGTGAATTTCATTGACAATGGAAGAAAAGTAGGCTTACACCGCTGTCACCTCAGTACAAGCATGGACTCCTTCCTCCATGAAAGCTTCCTCCACTCTCAGTTACAAAATTTACAAAAGAAAAACGAAAATAAAATCTAACCTAAACTACAAGTTAGCCTAAGAAACCCTAGAATTTGCTCTGTAGATTCTGTACACCCTTCTCGGTTGCACTGCAGGGGTATTTATAGTGCAGAAGGTAGTAGAGTCCCAGAACAACTCCTCAACGAAAACGCGTACCCTGGCTTATCCATACTGCCGCGGAAACGTGGCTTGGGCCGCGTTTCCGCGGCCATGCAGTGTCGGCAGGCCACGCGCTTTGGTGCGTGGCTTCTCCTGGTCCATTCATCTGGGATTTTGCTTCTGGAAGCTGCATCTTGACTCTTCATCTTGGGATTTCGAGATAACTTGGGAAGCAAGTTACCCTAGATCTCAAATCTTCCCATATCTTTTAAACGAAATTTGCTATCCTTCTTTGGCTTTTATCCTCATCCTGCAAGTGTTTAGGGTTGAATAGAAATCTATCCTTCCCACTTCTTGTATTTGCAACTTTGGCCCTTGTGTATTTGCAATTTGGCAATTGATATTTGCAACTTTTACATTGGGCTTGAATATGGACTTTTGGGCTTCTTTTAACCTTTATTCTTATTAAAATACAAACTTAAGGCCTGCACACAATAAATTATAAAATATTAGTAAATGTGCAAAATTAGATGAATAAATATGAAAATTGAAAAGTCACCTAGAGGGGGGGTGAATAGGTGACGATGCTAATCTAGTGAACTAAATGCGGAATTTAAAAACTAATTGCAATTACAACAATGATGCACACACACAAGCAAGTATAAGATATAGCAAGTTGCACAATACACAAAGTAGAGAGAGAGTTAGAGAGAGTCAATGGATCAAGCGCAAACAACAAGATATGTTCCGAGGTTCGAGCACCCAGCTCTACATCCCCGCCTTCGACACACGAAGGATTTCCAATCCACTAGCTTGTCCACAAAGGACTCTCACAAAGGAACCTCCACCGAGGATTTGGGGCAATCACAATACAAGGAGTACCCAACTCCTCTCCTTACAAACACAACCTCCTCTTGAGGCAAACTCCAAGCCAACTACAACCTCCTCCTTGAGGCAAGCACAACCCAATATAAAGATCACCTCACAATCTTGAGGGAAACAACCCAATAGCCAAACTTCCTCAACACAATGAGGGAAAGGCACAAAGCCAAGTTAAGATAGGGTTACAACTTAGTGGTTTCAAACAACACCACAAAACAATCTCTTTTTCCCACACAAAATCCTATAGAAAAGATAGTAGATTTTAGCTCAAGTGTGAGAGAAACCAAGGGATTTGAAACCAGCAACTCAAAGAAAATCTTTGGAAATAAATGAAACCAAGATAGAGAAGTTCAATTCAAAAGCTTTTCCCAAAAACCCTTTTCTTTGATTTTTCAAACCCTAATGAAAACACCAAAAAGATTGTTCAATTTGAATCAAAAACCTATTTTGATTGCAGCAAAAACACCTGAGAGAATGAAAATTTTAGCCCAAAAATTCTTAGAGAAAAACTCTTACAAATGGGGTATTTATAGGCTAATCCAGAAAATAACCGTTGGCTATAATTTTTGCCAGAATTACCCTGACGGTCGACCGCCCCGGTCGACCGCCCAAACGGTCAATTTTTGACCCGTTGGTGCTAGCGGTCGACCGCCGGTCGACCCAAACAAACAGAGAGCAAACCTGCTCTCAGTCGGTCGACCGGCCCGGTCGACCGGCTATAGGTGTAGCCAGCGTGCACGTTTCTGTGCACGTCGGTCGACCCATACGGTCGACCGTCTACAGGTGCGGTCGACCGTACCGGTCGACCGATCAGCCTGGCAGACACCAAAACAGGTCAGAAATCTGGGGGGAATAAATATCCAATAAATTCTTATAAACTACTAAAAATCCCAAAAATAGTTTTGTCAAATTGCATTGATATATAAACATGTGATAAAAGTTTGACTCAAATATCAAGCAATTAAAACTATTTTTATGTCTTTTCATTTTTACCAAAAACCAAACCTTGTATTTTCTAAAATTTAGATTCTTGAATAGAAAATACATTTTGTCTAAAACTCATCCAAATACAAAAACATGATATTTAAACATTTTGAAACATGATGCATATGGATAGAAATCCAATATACATGAAACAAATATATATCATAGTTTTTGTCAATAATTCCAAAATGTTTTGTCAAAAATACCAAAACATATAACACATGAATAAAGGAGTCAAAACTAAGTTTGTCTAGGAAATTAAAGCATGCATGTATATAGAACAAATCATATATACATTAAACTATGTAAACTTGTTTTGATCTATCTATTCATGAAAACCAAGATCGGTTAAACCTAAAACCGAAAAACCGAAAACCAATATTCAAAACATGAAACGTGTGTGTTGTGAACTTGAGCTTATCATACTATTCTAATCTTTACAATTAGGATCTAAACCCAAAACTAAATTATGGTACCGATGTCTTCTTGTAGAGCGCAATCTCCAAGCCGACTCGATCCAAAACTCTTTGATCCACCGAGCAAGTGCTATATATGATCTTTGACGCTTGGGCTCTTGAATCAACATGTGGGTAGCTTCCAAATCCTTGTTGAAGCTAATCACCTACTAATAACTTGATTAAAGATCTGAAACTAAAATCACAAGATTATTAGTACACATAACTACATGAGTTAATCATCATCAAAACTAGAGTGGAAGGCCTTTGGGCCAACAATCTCCCCCTTTTTGATGATGACAAAACTCATGGAGTTATATATGCATGGATTAAAGTAAAGCTTCAAAGAAGCTCCTCCTTAACTCATGCATAACAATAAAACATATAAATGAATGTTCTTAAACACATATAAACATGTTCTGGATACCAATTAAAATAAAACATAAACAATGAAACATGCTCTTGATACCAATAAAACAATAATATTGAAACCAACATATTATTACCAACTAAAACATATGCATAAATCAACCATGCATATAAACTACAAATTCTTCTCCCCCTTTTTGTCAATCATCAACAAAGGGGTAAAAGCAAACATAATGAAAGCAAATACTTCTCCCCCTAAATCTTCAAAACAAAGAAGCAATAAATTATTCCAAGGGGTAAAACCAAAGTCATATGATATCAATTGAAAATAACAAACTTTGAGAAATGCCAAATCCTATTTGAAATAAACAAGGCATTGAAACAAAATAACATTTTATATCAAAATGAAAACATGTAATGTAAACTTGATACCAATAGATATTTTTTCATTATAAGCATATGATACCAATTACTTTAATATCATAAAGTTAGGGAGTGGGAAACAAAAACAATGGTAAACCAAATACCAATGAAATATAAAATACGAGTTTCTCCCCCTTTATGAAATACCAAAAGAAAATATGCATAGGCTTGAAATAAGATACCAATTGAAAATTAAATCAATTGAAACATGATATTCATTAAAAATTCAAGCTTAGCAATCTTAAAATTATGATAAAGCTTGTATATGGATACCAATGAAAAACTCAAGCTTAACATAACCAAAATTTATGCTTCAAGATATAGGGATATAATAAGCACAAATAAATCATCTATATATGTATGTAAGACATAGATACCAATTGAAATTGATACTATATGAAGTGTAAGCATACATATATAAAACAAACATATATGAGTATACAAAAGGATGTCAAGATTGATACCAATTGAAAGAATTCAATGATACCAATTGAAACAACAATAAGATCAAGTGTATGACTCATATCAACTATACCTCCCAATCATGGTTCAAGATTTAAATGATTTTCATTTTAAAGTATACATGAACATGATCTACCATCCAACCGCCCATAAATGGTAGGGGTTTTCAAATAGATTTTAGAAATATAGTATATTTGAAAAACTCTACCTCATGAAGAATATCACAACTAGTCATATGAATCAACTAGTACGAAATCCTTCAAGATAAAACACAAGGATTTTTCATGAAACATGAGAACCACATGATCACCAAACACTCAAAATCTATATGGCACCAATAGTACTCATGAAAATCAAATCATGAGAAAATCATCAAATAAGGTGAGTGTACAAGTGTTGTGAGAAACATATCATCATGAAAATGGATAATCAAGCTTGATTGAAATTCTTTTAAAATATGAACACATGAAAAACTAACTCTTCTTTACTAAAGGAAATGTCCTCAATGACACGAAAATCATCATAACAAATTAAACTTCAAGGCATACGTATGTTTTGACAAAACAAAAGTATACATACATATCCCTAAACACAATTGAGTCCAAAATATAGATTTGCATGAAAAGCAAATGACTCAAGGGGCATACATGTATATCTTAAGATTTGTCAAAATAGACATATACATGAAGTGAAAACACTTAATCACAGAAAACACATCAAAAATAGGAATACATGTTTGAATGCATGAATCATCAAACTAGACTATACTAGAACATCTAATGGGTACAAATAGGCATCCAAGCACAAACATATATAAAGGTTTATTTGTGGCCCATTCTATGTACAAGTATAAATCCTAGTTTTAATGAAAACTAATATCTAAGCATATATCTAAATCATTAAGCATAAAACGAGTCATAAATCAACAATATTCTAAAAATGATCATTATATAAATCCACATGCTATAAGAATCAAGAAATACATGATGGCTTATAAACATCAAAACATGTGGCTAAATTAGAAATCATACAACACAAGTTATTTATCAAAACATGAATCATTAAAACAAAAAGAAATCATAGTCAACCATATGATTTGCATGACAAAGACATGTGCATTAAACCTATGATAAACATGATAGCTAAAACATAAAGAGAACACAATATAAGGGTCCATACTAAATATGGGTGTCTCAATAACTAATCATGTAAAGCATAAGTCTAATAAACATGGCAAATATCATACTAATTAAAAACATGAGTCATCAAAACAAAACATCATAAACATTCATATGATCATTATGTATATGCATGTACATTAGATCTAGGGCATACATGTTAGTTTAAACAAGGTGAGAACACTTAAATATAGATCCATATAAAACATGGGTGCTCAAGTAACACTATTCTAAAGAGCATGGCATAAGCATAATGAATAGTAAAACATGACATGCTATAAATAGATGAACATTAAAAGCATGCAAATAAAAATGGGAGTTAGAGAATGATACCAAAACCGATGAAGGTGCATCTCTAATTCTCCAAACCATGGTGGTCCTCCCACCTAATCTCCTTGAGAGTGAAGCATCCAAATGGTTCTCCTTTGCTTAGAATGCATCCACCTCAAGGCACCAACACTCTCACGTTATGCGAGAGCCTCCACCTACATCGAACATCAAAGAGGTGGATCTTGGTACCCATTTTCTTGTGGGTCCACGGGGGTTAGTATCTCTCCTAACCCAAACAAGATTAGTTGCTAAATTTTCAATATGTAATCTATCATAGCAAAATCTAGCAAGGTGGCCTTTTCGACCACAATGTGTACAAGTGTACACATGAGCATACATGTTATGATTGTGTCCGTGATGAGCATGTGTATGCCGTGATGGGTGTGCATGCATAGTTGGAGCTTGTTTCTTACGAACCAAGGATTCCAATGAGTGTGATTTAAAGCACATTGGCTCAAAATGGAGCCCAAACAATCAACACTTTTCTTTAAATTATTTATATCATTTTCAATGCTATAAGATAAAGTGGAGCATGCTATAGGTGTGCTAGAACAAGAAGCTACACTAGCATGGCAAACATCAATCTCTTTTTGCAAGGATTTATTTTTAATCAAAACCAAATCCAATTCTTTTGTAATTGCATCAATATCATTTTTCAAAGTGAGATTTTCTTTAAAGGTAAAATCCAATTTTGAAGATAAAATCTCATTGTGCTTTACAACATCATCACAATCATTTTTGTTTTTCAAAATTCATTTTCCTTTAAAGCAAGTTCGAGTTGAGATTTAAGTGAGTCACATTCACTTGCAATCTCTTCCTTCTCTTGCAACATCAATTCAAAATTAGAGCATAAATCCTTTAATTTATTTTTCAAAACAAGACTATCATCTTTCAACAAATCATGTTTTTCTAACAAATTTTCAAGCTTTTGAACAAGTTCCATATTTAAAGTTTGAACTTCAAAACATCCATGACAATAGGAACTAGAGCTATCATCTATTTGAGAATCCGATTGTACCTCATGGGAGTCATTCCCATGGACCATAAAGCAAGGTTCTTCGGATATGTCTCTCCTAGATCTCCTTATCTTGTTGATAATCCTTGGAAGCTCGGGAGAAGTCAGATGCTCCAAACTGCAAAAGCCGAATCATAATGATCAAAAACATGTAATAACTGTTCATTTAGAGATGCTCTAAGTGTCCTAAGTGCTAATGCATTGGCCTTCTTATGCTTGCTACTATTTGGGAGGGATTCTATGGTAATGGCTTGATAAACTAGATGTCCTAGGTCTTTTAAATGTTTAGTCATATTAGCCTTCCAAGCATCAAGTCTAAAATGATCAAACATAGGAGGGCTAGCCATAAGTGCAAACTAAATGTGTGCAAATGAAAATGCAAATGAAGATTAGCAAACCAAGATCTCACTCCTAGGTGGTTAAACCTAAATATCAGGAGCGCTAGCTCTGATACCAATTGAAAAGTCACCTAGAGGGGGGGTGAATAGGTGACGATGCTAATCTAGTGAACTAAATGCGGAATTTAAAAACTAATTGCAATTACAACAATGATGCACACACACAAGCAAGTATAAGATATAGCAAGTTGCACAATACACAAAGTAGAGAGAGAGTTAAAGAGAGTCAATGGATCAAGCGCAAACAACAAGATATGTTCTAAGGTTCGAGCACCCAGCTCTACATCCCCGCCTTCGACACACGAAGGATTTCCAATCCACTAGCTTGTCCACAAGGACTCCCACAAAGGGAACCTCCACCGAGGATTTGGGGCAATCACAATACAAGGAGTACCCAACTCCTCTCCTTACAAACACAACCTCCTCTTGGGCAAACTCCAAGCCAACTACAACCTCCTCCTTGAGGCAAGCACAACCCAATACAAAGATCACCTCACAATCTTGAGGGAAACAACCCAATAGCCAACTTCCTCAACATAATGAGGGAAAGGCACAAAGCCAAGCTAAATAGGGTTTACAACTTAGTGGTTTCAAACAACAACCACAAAACAATCTCTTTTTCCCACACAAAATCCTATAGAAAAGATAGTAGATTTTAGCTCAAGTGTGGAGAAAACCAAGGGATTTGAAACCAGCAACTCAAAGAAAATCTTTGGGAAATAAATGAAACCAAGATAGAGAAGTTCAATTCAAAAGCTTTTCCCAAAACCCTTTTCTTTGATTTTTCAAACCCTAATGAAAACACCAAAAAGATTGTTCAATTTGAATCAAAAACCTATTTTGATTGCAGCAAAAACACCTGAGAGAATGAAAATTTTAGCCCAAAATTCTTAGAGAAAAACTCTTACAAATGGGGTATTTATAGGCTAATCCAGAAAATAGCCGTTGGCTGTAATTTTTGCCAGAATTACCCTGACGGTCGACCGCCCGGTCGACCGCCCAACGGTCAATTTTTGACCCGTTGGCGCTAGCGGTCGACCGCCCGGTCAACCCAAACAAACAGAGAGCAAACCTGCTCTCAGTCGTCGGTCGACCGGCCCGGTCGACCGGCTATTAGGTGTAGCCAGCGTGCACGTTTCTGTGCATGTCGGTCGACCCATACGGTCGACCGTCTACAGGTGCGGTCGACCGTACCGGTCGACCGATCAGCCTGGCAGACACCAAAACAGGTCAGAAATCTGGGGGGAATAAATATCCAATAAATTCTTATAAACTACTAAAAATCCCCAAAAATAGTTTTGTCAAATTGCATTGATATATAAACATGTGATAAAAGTTTTGACTCAAATATCAAGCAATTAAACTATTTTTATGTCTTTTGATTTTACCAAAAACCAAACTTTGTATTTTCTAAAACTTGGATTCTTGAATAGAAAATACATTTTGTCTAAAACTCATCCAAATACAAAAACATGATATTTAAACATTTTGAAACATGATGCATATGGATAGAAATCCAATATACATGAAACAAATATATATCATAGTTTTTTGTCAATAATTCCAAAATATGTTTTGTCAAAAATACCAAAACATATAACACATGAATAAAGGAGTCAAAACTAAGTTTGTCTAGGAAATTAAAGCATGCATGTATATAGAACAAATCATATATACATTAAACCATGTAAACTTATTTTGATCTATCTATTTATGAAAACCAAGATCGGTTAAACCTAAACCAAAAAAACCGAAAACCAATATTCAAAACATGAAACGTGTGTGTTGTGAACTTGAGCTTATCATACTATTCTAATCTTTACAATTAGGATCTAAACCCAAAACTAAACTATGGTACCGATGTCTTCTTGTAGAGCGCAATCTCCAAGCCGACTCGATCCAAAACTCTTTGATCCACCGAGCAAGTGCTATATATGATCTTTGACGCTTGGGCTCTTGAATCAACATGTAGGTAGCTTCCAAATCATCTTGTTGAAGCTAATCACCTACTAATAACTTGATTAAAGATCTGAAACTAAAATCACAAGATTATTAGTACACATAACTACATGAGTTAATCATCATCAAAACTAGAGTGGAGGCCTTTGGGCCAACAAAAATGTGATGGTAAATGTTATGATAAAAATGCACTTTTCACTACCAATCACACCCCCACACTTATCTTTTTACTCGTCCTCGAGTAAAAATCAAAGAAAAAAAGAAAAATTAATCTAACCTAACTCACTTTCGTAGGAATCACGGTTGCACTTAGCATGTGCAACAAGCCGTTAAACCCCTAGGTTACCCTAGAGGACGAGTGTTGTCTCGTGAGAGTTTTCAGCGGATTACACCCACAAAATCCATAAAAGGAAAAATATTTGAAATACTTTTGAAAAGACTAAGTAATCTATAAGTTTTTAGGATCCTCATTTTTATTCATTCTTAAACTTAGTCTTTATAAAGTAAATTGTTATCCATTTTAAGTAAGGGTCAAAATTGAATTTTTGTATAGTCTTTTTCGTTACCAAAAATCATATGCATCCTTATGAATTTTTACTAGGAATTTCTTAACTTGGACTCTCATGCCTCTTTATTATTATTATTATTTTTTATAACTCATCTAATTTTCTTTCGTGTAAGTATCAAGGCTTCTTGAGGCCCTCATACCTAACTAATTGACTATTAGATATGTTAATATATATATTTTTTTCTCTTTTTTTTTTTAACATGTATAACTCATCTAATTTTCTTTCGTGTAAGTATCAAGGCTTCTTGAGGCCCTCATACCTAACTAATTGACTATTAGATGTGTTAATACATATATTATATTTCTTAGTTTTCTTAGGCTTTCTAATTCACCCATGTAGCGAACTTAAAGTCGGTGGCTCCCAAACCGATTGGTTTTAGGGCACCGGGTGAGAAAACACCCTACGGACTCAAATTCGAGTGAACTAGGCCACAAAACTAAGGGCTTTATTTTATTTATTACTCACCTTTAGGCGTGAATACTTATGCTTCTTGAGGCACATGTATCCAGCTTAATTGGTGAAAATTTTTTTTATTTTTTTTAGACATTTTTTTTTGAGGCACAAGGGTCTTTGTCTTATAATCCTAGATATGCATTAGGTATGCACATTTCATTAAGGTAAAAATTAAGACTAACTACTTATTCAATTTCTCCTCCTATACCTAAAATTTAAACAATTTATTTATTTTGACCAAGTTTTTAGAAATCCTAATCATGATTTTCCTAATCCTTAAAGCTAACTTAGATTTCTTTCAAAAGATAAGTCAAAATATTGTCCTTTTTATAATTATTATTATTTTTTTTAGAATTTTTTTTATTAGCAATTTTTTGTTAGTTTCTAACTATGTTAGTATGTTAGTAAAGCCCACCCCCACACTTATTTCATGCATTGTCCTCAATCTATGAATGAATGCATATATGCATGAAAAAGAACAAGGGAAGGCAAAAGTTACCTTAAGGTGGTGATTCTGGTGGTGGTCTAATTGGTCCACGAAAGGCGGCCCAATCAAGATAATGTGGTAGTTCACGGGACCTACCTTTATTGACCTCTTTTTTATTTACATATTTACAGTCCCCAGAATGAATAGGATCATGGAAGATCCTATCGTGAAACTTACTCCTTTTACGTGAGCAGTCCTGGAAAATCATCACAGAGTCATGGTCTATACCTATGTCCAACAAAAGAATGTGACTTGATAGAATGGTTGACTTGGAATCAAGAATGATCGGTTCAGGAACTAATACCGACTCAGGAAAGAAACTCAAATCAAGTAAGGGTTCAGGAGTCGGGCTAGGTTCAAGAATTGGGTCCAAGTCAAGAAATTGAAACTCAAGTCCACAATCATTTTCCCACAATTGAATGTGACTCAATGTTGATGATTCAAGTTCAGGAATGATAGGTGTGGGAATCAAAACTGACTCTAAAATATTACCTAAGTCGGGTAACAAAACAGGAGTCAATAATGATTCGGGAATTTGAACTTGATCATAGATTTGGGAATCTAGGTCACATATCTCATTAGTTTCAATCTCATAAAAATTAGAACTTGCCAATTTGTCAAGGGGACTTTCAAAAGTATGAAATTGGTCAAGTTCACTATGATGATCTTCAAAAATGGGTGATTCAATTTCATGATCTATGGGCACAGGAATAAATGTTGGTTCAGAAAGTTGGTCCAAATTGGGTAAGGATACTGGAGTCAACATAGATTCGAAGATGGAAACTGAATCGCAAAGTTGGGGATCGGGTTCACATTCACAATCTAATTCAATCTCATTGAAATTAAAACTAGCCAATTTGTCCAAGGATTGAGATTGGTCCAGTTCATATTGATGTGATGAAATTGAATTTTGATCAAGGTCTTCTAGACAGGATGATTCTTGGTTCCTATCAACTTGGTTGGTAAGTTCAAGAATGTTTGAAAGTCTAGAAATTTGATCATTCATTATCTCTTGCAACCGATCCACTTTTTCTTCTAACCCATTGAATGGATCATTGGAGGATTGAAACATTGGTGATGTGGGAAAAGACGTGTACGAAGATAATGGTTGAACAGGTGGTTGACCATATGGCTCAGGGGTATTGAATCCCCATTGACTCTGTGAAGAGTAGTGATGATTATTCCAATCTTGTTCATAGTATTGGGACTGGGGCATGTAATGATTCGGATAAGACCAATCTGGCACACTAGGTTGGTCAAAGTTATAATATGCCGGGTTAGTAATATCCGAAAAAGAGGTTGGTGTATAATATGGATCCTCATTAAAATTGAAAAATTATTGTTATAGGCCATATCACACAAAACAAACAAAAGAAAAGAAAACAAACAAATAAACAAACAAAAAAAAAATTCTAACCTAAATTAGGGTAGACATATGACCTAGACGACTCCTAACTGGTTAGACTGTCCGCGGGAGGTAGGGTGCAGACTTTGAGCACAAGTTAATCAGCCAGGTCAGGGCAAGAGTGGTGGGAGGTTTTCTGTCAAAGACGTTCCTTAATTAAATAACCACCAATCTTGGGCTTTCGGCCCTCAATCCCCTTCCTAGACACTGATTTGGCAGGAGTCAACTTCCAGCACTGTTCCCCCTTAGGATAATCTCCTAATTGAGTCCGAGATGTCCCTAGGGCCAACGTCTACTTAATTTTAATTAGGCTTGGGTTAGTGAGTGCTTGGAATCTGATTTTTGGGCCAACGAAGGGTGATGAAATCCCCACCTTATCTTGTTAATGGGTTATGCCCTTAAGATAATTTTGTGCAAGTGTACAAGATATGTAAATAAGATTCACTCAAAGCATGAAAATCAACCAAGAGATGAGTCCTATTCTACATGCAATGCGAACGTACCTTGCTCCAGCACTCTTCAACAGTAAATAAAGGAATTGAAAAGACACGTGCCTAGGATGCAAACATCTAATCAATTTTTATCTTTTACAACAAATATTTTACTGTTGAATTAATTAGCAGTATACAGGTTTATCACAGAACAAATTTTAACAGAGCAGAAAATAAATCTTGCACTTTTTAGCAACCTGCAGAAAGATACGTCAGTAGTTCACTACTATTGCCGCGGATCCGCGGCTATTGCCGCGTTTGCGCGGCAGATGAGTAGGCTCTGCTGCTCTGCCTTCTAGGGCAGAGGCACAGAGTTGCTATATGTCCACTTCTTCTGTTGTTTTTCTGTTCTCCAAACCTGCAAACAGAAAAGAATAAAAAAATTAGTTAATAATTAAATTTTTTTTTTAGAGATAAACTTACCGTCCCTCCCCGGCAACAGCGCCAAAATTTTGATTGAGATTTACCTGCACACAAAAATAAGAAATTTTAGATTTAGAACAAGTTGTGCAAGATTCTCAATTCGAATCCGCGGTAGCAGTGGCTATGCGGGTCGTGATCCTCAGGGAGGGACTAGCGATAGAAGCTTTGTCAATAAGTTATCTCTAAAGTTTTTATTAATTTAAAGTTAAGTTAGAAAGAAAGAAGATGGAGAAAAAGAAGTGATATTTACAATGAAAGTGAGGAAAAGAATTTGGAAAGATGGAGATGGTGATCTAAACTAAAAAAAATAAAAGAAAGAAAACTAAAAACTATACATACCTCTTCTACCTTGCTTACCTTTGATCCGTGCGATGACTTACCTTGTCTTGGAAGGCGTACAAGTATGGCGTATAGGATCGTCCACCTTCTTAATCTACACTACAAAAATAAACGACAAACTAACGAAGGTTTGTTCATCTCCATAAGCCATCAAGGGCTCTTCTTCGGCTAGGCAGTCTCAACGCAATTGGGTCTCTTGGTTCACAAGACATTAGAGAGAAAATAGAAGAAAACAAGAACAAAAGAAACACAAAATTAAACAAGAATAAAAGAACATAAAATAAAACAAAAAACAAACCTCAAGTGGATTTCATTAACAATGGAAGAAAAGTAGGCTTACACCGCTGTCACCTCAGTACAAGCATGGACTCCTTCCTCCATGAAAGCTTCCTCCACTCTCAGTTACAAAATTTACAAAAGAAAAACGAAAATAAAATCTAACCTAAACTACAAGTTAGCCTAAGAACCCTAGAATTTGCTCTGTAGATTCTGTACACCCTTCTCGGTTGCACTGCAGGGGTATTTATAGGTGCAGAAGGTAGTGGAGTCCCAGAACAACTCCTCAACGAAAACGTGTACCCTGGCTTATCCATACTGCCACGGAAATGCGGCTTGGGCCGCGTTTCCGCGGCCATGCAGTGTCGGCTGGCCACGCGCTTTGGCGCGTGGTTTCTCCTGGTCCGTCCATCTGGGATTTTGCTTCTGGAAGCTGCATCTTGACTCTTCATCTTGGGATTTCGAGATAACTTGGGAAGCAAGTTACCCTAGATCTCAAATCTTCCCATATCTTTTAAATGAAATTTGCTATCCTTCTTTGGCTTTTATCCTCATCCTGCAAGTGTTTAGGGTTGAATAGAAATCTATCCTTCCCTCTTCTTTGTATTTGCAACTTTGGCCCTTGTGTATTTGCAATTTTGGCAATTGATATTTGCAACTTTTACATTGGGCCTGAATATGGGCTTTTGGCTTCTTTTAACCTTTATTCTTTATTAAAATACAAACTCAAGGCCTGCACACAATAAATTATAAAATACTAGTAAATGTGCAGAATTATATGAATAAATATGAATGTGATGGTAAATGTTATGATAAAAATGCACTTTTCACTACCAATCAGCTCTCTTGATTGAATACAAGTGTGAGCAAACAATCCCAAGCATATATCAATTAAGCACAAGTATATCAAACATATAAGGAGATAAACAATATAAGCATGCAAGATATATAAACACAAGTGAGAGAGAGAGAGATGAGCAATCGCAAATACAGGAGAATTGTTTTGAGATTCGAGCACCCTTCTCTACGTCCCTGCCTTCAACACTATGAAGGATTTTCACTATAATGATCATGCAAGAGCACTCGGTGCCGCAACATCTACAATGAGTTCACTCTAGAATTTTCGGACCCACAAGTCCCTCACTTGTTCTCGCAAGAACAACACAAGTAAGCACACTAGCTTACCGAGGCCGCACCTCTACATCGAGCTCCCATGAGAACTCGTCACAACACGAACCCGCAAGTTCGCCTCCTCAAATATAAAGATTAGCACTTGGTAATCTCTATACTTTGATCACTAAAAATACTCTCACAACAAAGCTCCTATAGGATAGATACAGCAATGAAAAACTCAAGCTTTTGTGAGAAAAACTAAGATAGATTTGTGGAGAAAAAACTCAAGAAATCCTTTTTGAAAAATATAAAAGAATCACTCTTTTCAACACTCTTTTTGAGATATAATTTAAGTTCTAAAACTTGTTGGAAAACCTCTAAGAAAGGTAGGAAAAATTGGCTCAAAAACCCTCTTCAAATCTTGTATGAAACTAGCCAAAACAACCCCTTTATATAGAGTTCAGAATGTAGCCGTTTGGGTCAAACTGTAGGCCAGATGACCTGTCGGTCGGCCGCCGGTCGACCGCCAACGGTCATATTTATGACCATTGGGGTTGCCGGTCGACCGCTCGTCGTCGACTGATTAGTCTCTAAAATTGCATATTTCATACAATACCTTCACATTTATTTAATATTAACTTCTACTAATAATACCTCTCTTGCATGTTTCTAGGTTTATAGCATGAAATAGAGAAGAAGCCCCAAAATTACCATTTAATTGGTGATTAAAAGCTTACAAATATAGCCATTGATTTTGGAGGGCTGTTCGTCAAAACCAGGGGCCCAAAACTAAAAATCGAGACATGCAGCCAACAAGGGGACAAGCGGGCAGCGCGCAGCAGCGGCGCTGCGCGCGTCGCCCTAGTACAACCACGAAAATGCAGCCTGAGCAACCTTTTTGCGGCTCTGGTGTGGAGTCGCGCGCCAGGATTTGACGTGCGGCTCTGTACCTGTACCATGGTGCCCAGGTTTGCCTATAAATACCCTAGTATTTCCAGAGCATGAAAGAGGAGTTTTCGAAGTGTTTTTAGGTTAGGTTTTAGGGTTTTTCACTTGTTGTAGTTTAGGGTAGTTAGTTTATTTCTTCTTCTTCCTTCTCCTTTATATTTTTTATTTCTTGTAGATCTTGTAATAGAAGAGAGTGGTACATGTTGGAAAGTAAGAGTGCCTGTAATAGAAGGTGACAAGTTATGAAAGGTTCTCTCTTTATCTCTCTTTATTTTCTTCTCAACTCCTTGTACATGTTAAGCTAATTTCTCTCATGCCAACTAACTATTAACCACTACTTGCTAACTTCTTACTTGATAATCCACATGAATCTAATAGTCTCTACTTGGTTTTGCTCTTGCACGAGCCATTGTGATGGATTTTAACACTCTAACATCCTAACTCTCTAACAAGCTAACATTACTTTACTCCATGCTTACTCTTATTTAGTTTTGACGATTTAAGTGTAGCTTACACTTATTTTGTTGAGTTGGATGTGAAAGTTATCATATGGGTTATGCTTTGCAACGCTCTTGAACCAAGGACTAGTGATCGCCAAGGATACATGTGAGGTAACTATCACTAAGAGCTTAGCATGATTAGTGAGCCATTAGTCGTTAGTAGCCATGAGTTTCCTTTCTCCTTTTACTTTGTTTTAGCTATAAAAATAAAAATCACAAATACCATTATTCTATGTTTCTCACTTCTTTGTTTTCACCGTACTTCTCTTTTATTCTTTGTTTTCTTTTTTTTTATTCTTTAAAACTTTGAAAAACACTTAACATATACGTAAACATACCGTGTAAACTTCTATCTCCTCCCGTCCTTGTGGGTTCGAAGCGTTTTAGCCTCTATGCTATAACGGAAGTATCGAGGAAGCCAAAGCACATACACTTTAAATCTTGATTTCAAAATATATACTTTTTTTAGACTAGTTTTGGTGCCGTTGCTGAGGATGGGAATGGTTTGATTTCACATTTTTGTTAACTTTCCTTCTTTATTTTTAGTGTGCAGGTTAAATTTTTAGCATTGCAGAAAGTTCACACTTATTTTTGTATGCTTGGGTAAATTCTTGTACATTATTATATTCTGTTGTTAGTTTTTGCTACTTGTGCACTATAACAATTTAAAAACTAAAATACAGAAATTGGATGCTTTAAAACGGTTTAGATATTTGCATCTAGGCACGTGTCGATTTCAATTCTAATGTATTGTATTTTGTTCTTATGTTGTTGTGATCTTGACGGAGGTGTACATATTGCGTTGCATATAGTTAGGACTAACACGTGGGTGAATTACTCGCTTTGTGTGTTCATTCTTATCTATATTGCACACTTGCACGAATTGAACTTAAGCGCAAAACCTAATACAACATAAGGTGGGGAAGTCATTACCCTTCCTTAGCCTAAAAATTACCTCCCCACTCACACAACCCAAGCCTTAATAAAAAATTGCTAGACGTTGACCCCTAGGGACATCTAGGACTCATTTAGGAGATTGACTTAAGAGGAAAGTTTTAGAGTTTGACTCTTGTCAAATCGGTGTCTAAGGTTGGGGATTGAGAGGTGAAACATCAAAGAATAGTAGTGTGGCATAATTAAGCTCGTAGCTTCGGCACAGATACCTCCCACTATCTTGCCCCTACCTTGCCGATTAACTCGTGGTTAGATTCTGACAATGTGCCCCTCTTGTAGACTGTCCAAAATCACTGAGGATAAGTCATCCGAAAGCAGAGTTCAAAACTCCAGACGCAGGGCTAATTATAGCAACTCGTATAATGCCAAGGCGCAGGGCATGGAGCCTGCGCCTCAACATCAGTATAGTACCGAGACGCGATGATTGAAACCCGCGTCCTAGCTGCTCCGTAATAACCAAGACGCGAGAGCCTGAAGCCCGTGTCCTTACATCATTACCGTCTCAAGATGCAGAGCCTAAAATCCGTGTCTAGTAGAATTCGAAACTCGCGTCCAGTAAGGTTCAAAGTCAACGACAAAACGCGAGGCTCAAAGCCCGCGTCTCGGTTATAACTGCCCTCATTACTGGGTTAATTACTACCCACGAAATGAGGGAGTTAACCCATATTATGGAGTATTTTTAGTTGACACTTTTACCCCCTGAAACCTCTATAAATAGCTCAGTTTGTTATGTAAGAGGGGTCGGAAATTTTGATCAGAAGAACTTCAGTTATAAGCCTTAGAAGGACCAGAATCTCTAGCTAAAAGAAAGAGAGAGTTCAACTCTTCTACAACTTGCTGCATGTAAGTTTGTTCTTGCCTATAGTCTCTTTGAGATTATCTTTGGACAGAAGCTGTGTTACTTCATCCACCATCCAAAGAGAAGATTCCCAAGAGGTCTTGATGTTCACCCGATCAACTGAAAATAAGATTCACTTTCCATCGTCACGTCAAGAACCCAGCACTAAACAAAGGGGAGATTTGAGATTGAATATCTTCCCTCTCTTGTAATCGGATTTGTAATTTTCTTTACAATCAAATAAAGATTTACACGCGCCTTCAATTTTCCCACCACACAGCCCGTGGATAGTCTAACCAGTTAGGAGTCGTTTAGGTTTAAGTCAACCTTAGCATAGGCTTGTTTTCTTTTTTTTTTCTTTATTTGTTTTGTTTGTTTGTTTTTTGTAAATTGTTATGTGGATTTTCAACAAAAACAATTTTTTCAATCCTAATATGAATTCATATTTCACCCCGACCTCATTTGACTCGGATAATTTCAACCCAGATATGTACAACATGAACCAATCATATAGACCGGATTGGGATTATTCGACTCAATATGACCCATACCCCCAATCTTATGACCATAATTTTCAAAATAATTTCAACTCTTCACAGAGTCAATGGAGATTCACCTCCCCCGAGTCAAATTTCAATCACCATGTCCACAATTTTTATTCCCCGATTTGGATTCATATCCTCCCTTTTCTGTCACACCAACCGAAAAAAATCTAATTTGGAAAGCAGTATGAAAGCATGCTTGAGTCCCAACAACAAATTCAAAATTTGCTCAATTCACAATCCTTCCCAAATCAAACTCCATATACTCCTTTTCTAGAAATTCTATTGAAGAAAAATGAGCTAGAAAAGCGTTTGAAAGTCTGTTGTGAAATGACGCAACAAATTAAAAATATGTTGGACTCATTATCTCAACTAAATTTTCAAGAGTCTTGCTCATCTTTTCTAGTCGCACCAATTCAAAATAAACAATCATCACTCCTGGACTTGATTATGGAGCTCTTGCGTGAGTTTGAACAACAAACTCAATATCTGATAGACTCACAATCTCACCATCATTTCTAAAATCAACTTTCATACTCACCTTTTCAAGAAGAACCAATTGCAAAGAGTTTGGAAGACATGATTCAGACTCAAAATTTTGTTACCCGGCTTATCAGTAGGTTAGACTCTATAATGAGCGAATTGATCAATAAGAGCAAGAAAAGTCTTTCTTGTCAGCCTTTGACTAATCCTTATATCCCTAACTCTATCGATTGGTCTCAAGAATCATGTTATTTTGGAAACTAAGATACAATTTCAGAATGCATATTTGAACTTGACCAAACTCCAAGTTATGAAAGTCGTCTTGACATCTGGCAAGTTATCCCTTTTCTAAAATTGAAATTAACATGAATGTGATCCCAAACCTCACATTAGTGATTCCATTTCACTTTTTGATTCAATAATGACTCCGGTATCTTTACCAGATTTTTCTCTATTCCGGAGTCAACATTGAATCCTGTACTAGTACGCTGTGAAATTGAATCAACAATATCTTCTGATCACACTTCATTGATGGGGAAAGTGTGTGAACATTAATTCTTTGGTTTGTACCCAATTTTTGAACCAATTTCGACTCTCATTATTGAATCTCGACTTGATTTGAGTCAAATTTTCGAGTCGATATCGGTTTTTATTCCTTTCCATTTGAGTCCAAATCCATCATCTCCTAAAATCACACTTCATTGTTGGATAAGGATGTTAAACAAAATAACTCAATAATTATTTTTGAAAAACTGAATTGGATGGGGTAACTTTTTCGATAAGATCATACAGTTCTCCAATATTTTAGTAGGTCGTATTAGAGAGGTCACTGGTGGGTTTTTGCAAAATCCATGATTTCTTGATTGGGTTGCAACGCTTAGCCCAATCATTGTTAGCCCAGAGACCTTTCACCTCAGTTTTGATGATGACTAACTTATGAAGGTTAGTTTACTAATCTTGTGTTTACATAGTTTCAGTTATTAATCAAGATATTAGTAGGTGTTTAGCTTCAACAAAGGAGTTTTGGAGCTAACTCATGTAGATTTAAGAGCTCCCGTGTCAAGATCACATCTAGCACTCGGTTAGAGTCAAGCTCATTGGATCATGTTTGGATTTAGTCGACTTGGAGAAAGAGTTCTACAAGAAGGCTTCAGTTTGTTTAGATCTTGTGTAAAGATAGACATGCTCAAGTTCACACACACACACAAGTTCAATATGATTGGTTTTCGGTTTAATAAGTTTTGAATTTCGAATAGACATATATATGATTTTCATGAATAGATAGAATCAAAACAAGTTTATATGGTTTAATGTATATTAGATTTCATCTATATACATATAAGCTTCATATATTTAGAAAAACTTACTTTGATGCTCCTATTCATGTGTTTGGAGTTTTGTAATTAAACTCATTTTTGGATTAGTTTTTAGAGAGCAAATTTTCCCAACTATACAAGTGTTTAGCAGCAAGTTTTTGAAGAGTTTTTGTGCCAAAAAGATTTATCTTTTATTTGTTTTCAAGGGTTGGAAAAATTAAGAAAAATATAGTATTTGAAAAATTGGTTCTGATCTTCATTTCTATCTTCTTTTAGTATTTTTCGCAAGTGTTTTTCTTTGTGATTTGTTTTCCAAACACCTTATTTTCTCACACTTGAGCTATCATCTCTATCCTATTTATAAGATCTTATTTTTGTGGAAAATATTGTTTGTGGTTTATTGTGATCACCAAGAGTTGTTTGTGGTCTATTGCGATCACCAAGTTGTAATATTTCCTTTGTTTTGATTTTGTGCATATCCCTCTAGTGTCGAGGAGGTTGTGCTTTGGGTTTGTAGCTATCCCTCTTTGTGTAGAGGTGATTGTGGTTGAGTTTGAATTAGTGCCTATCCCTCTTGTATAGAGGTGATTGTTGTTTTGGCTTTGTGCCTATCCCTCTAAGTATAGAGGAGGTTGTGCTTTGGGTTTGTAGCTATCCCTCTTTATGTAGAGGTGATTGTGGTTGAGTTTGGCTTAGTGCCTTATCCCTCTTGTGTATAGGTGATTGTTGTTTTGGCTTTGTACCTTACCTCTTGTGTAGAGATGGTTATTGGAGAGAAGAGTTGTGTACTCCTTACTTTGTACTTGCAAATTCCTCGATGGAGGTTCCCTGTGTGGGAGGTCATGTGTGGACATAGTGAAAATCCTTCTGTGTGAAGGCGGAGACGTAGAGCAATGGCTCGAACCTCGAAATATATCTCGGTGTTTGCATTTGATCTACTATCTCTAAACTCTTTCTCTTTTATATCTTGCATTGCTTTATATTGATCATATCTCATGCATACTTGGTATTGTTTGTGTGCCCATACCTGTGTTGAACTAAGAGAGCTTCATATAGCACCTCAACTCTTATTTAGAGGAATCTAGAAGATATAGTCTAGAGCCCATCACCGGGAATTCGGCAACACTCTATAGTTACACTTAGTGTGTTGCAATTAGTTTTATTTCTGTATCATTTGACGTTAGATTAGATAATACTCTATTCACCCCCCTCTAGGTGTATTTTCAATTAGTATCAGAGCCTACGCTCCTGATATTAGGTTTAACCATCTAAGAGTGAGATCTTGGCTTGCTAATCTAGATTTGTATTTACACATATATAGTTTATACACTCATGGATCACCTTGCCCCTCCCATGTTTGATGTTTCTAATGACGATATATGGAAGATTAGGATGAGTGCTTATTTAAAAACCCTAAGAATACATGTTTATCTTACTACTACTAAGAAAACATATTTTGGTAATGACAGGTACATTGAGGCTAATGCACAAGCCCTAGATGCACTAAAGCATACACTTAGCAAAAAATATTTGTCTATTGTTTCTCATTGTGATTCCGCTTTTGGAGTGTGAATACTTTGACCTCTCCCAAGCTTCAAGCGACAATCAATGTAGAAAAAGTATCTAGAAAAGATGAGTCCGACAAAGCTTGCTACATGGTCTAAGGGAATGACTCCCTTGAGGTACATTCGGAAACTCATCTAGATGATGGTGTTAGTTCTTCAGGTGATGACAATATGGATGTTGATGCCTTAAATGAAGAACTTTCATTATTTTGTGAAAACCTACTTGAAAAATATAAACTTTTGAAAAAGAAAAGTTTTAAATTAAAGGAAGAAAATGAGAATTTGTCTTCAAAGCTAGATATGATTTTATAAGAGAGGGTTGAGATTTCAAGTGAAAGAGATTTTTTGAAAACCCAACTTGACCTTGTTTTAAAGAAAAATAAAATTTTGAAGAATAAAAATGATTGTGATAATATTTTGAAGAAAAATGATGTATTGTCTTCAAAGCTTGAAATTGTTTTAAAAGAAAACAATTCTTTAAGAAATAAAATTGTTTCAATTTCAAAAGAGCTAGATTCAGTTTTAAAGGAAAATATTTCTTTGAAAAATGACTCTGATACTCATGTTTTGTCATGTTCTTATTGCCTCTTCTTCTATTGATAAACATGTTTCTTGCTCTACTTCTTCTTAAGTATTAATAATGATATTTGCATTTTGAAGAAAAGTGTAGATTATTTGGGCTCTATTTTGAGCCAATGTGCCATGAACCACACAGATTGGAATCCCTGTTTCGCAAGAAACATGCTCCTCATATGCATGCACACCATACACGGCATACACATGCTTCTCATGTTCACACATATGACACAATGTATGCTCATGTGTACACTTGTACACATTGTGGACGTAAGGGTCACCTAACAAAGTTTTGTTATGATAGGATACATAATTTAAATTTTGCAAATAAATTTATTTGGGTTAGGAAGGTGCTAACCCCTTGGACTCAATAAGGTATGGGTACCAAAATTCACCTCTATTGTATTTGATGTGGGTGTGGGCTCTCATTTGACGTGAGGGTATTGGTGTCTTGATGGTGGATGCGTTCCGAGCTAAATGGTGACAATTTTGGATGCATCACTTTCAAAGAAAGTTTGATAGGAGGACCACCATGTTTGGAGACCTAGAGATTAGCCTTAATAGTTTTGATAACTATCTCTAACTCTCATCTTGATTACATGCTCTCATTAATTGATTTTTAGCATGTTTTGATTTTTCATGGTTATCATGTTAAATGCCATGTTCATTAGACTTGTAATATACATGTATAGTATTTGAGATACACCCATATTCATATGGATTCATATTTTGTGTTCTCATTATTGTTTAGTCATTGTGTATATCCTGGCTCTAAAACACGTGCATTTACCGTAATGATCATGTTTGTTGATAATTTTGCACTTAATGTTTTTGATTACATGTTTAGATGAAACTTTTGTTAAAACTTGTGTTTATACTTGTACAACTAATGAGCCACAATTGATTATTGTGTATTTATACTTTATTGCTCATTTGTACTCATTGGATGTACTTGTATAACCTAGTTTTGATGATTCTTACATCTTTACTTGTTTTCCCTATTTTTATACATATTTTTATCTTATGTATATGCTAATTTTATCTAAAATTATTAGATATACATATCTATCCTAGAGTCACTTGCTTTTCATATAAAATTCTATTATAGACTCACTTATGTTTGGGATATGTATGTATACTTCTAGTTTAGACAAAACATACATATGCCTTGATGTTTATATTATTTTATTTCTTACTTGAAGGATTTCGTACTAGTTTTCAAAATTATCTTTAAACTAGTGTTTATTCTTCAATTAGTAGTGATTTTCAAATTATGCTAAAATATTTTCAAATCATATTTTTGAAAACCCTACCTTTTAAGGGCATATTGATGGGCGACCATACCTTGCACACCCTTATTGAATATCTTTTAAACTTGTGCATGATAAGGGTGGTAGGTATGAGTTATACACATAATCTTTTTGATATTTCATATGTTTGTATACTCATGTTTTCTATATAGGTATGGACCATATCTAAAGTAACATTATATTGCTCGAATACATATATATAGATATTTTCTTGTGCTTTAAACATATATTCCATACATCTCTAGCACAAATTATTTCTTGCTAAGATTGATTTAGTCTTAATGTCAATTATTTTTCAATTGGTATCATATACAAGCTTATGCATTATTTTTATTGGTATTTCAAAAGGGGGGAGAAAAATTCATATTTTATCGTTCAATTAGTTTTTACTTTTCAATTGGTATCTTACTCCAAGTCTTTATAATGAAAAATATTTTGCTTTGGTATATGATTACATTTTTAATATTGGTATCAATAATTTTAAATTAGTATTATTTTCAAATTGGTTTCTTTATTGCAAAATGAATATAGTGTTTACCTAAAAATTTGGTGTTTACTTTCAATTGATATCATATCTTATCAATTCAAAAAAAATTGGTTCTTTCAATAGTTTTTTCCATTGATTGTGTTCATTGGTTTCAAATTTTTATTTTAATTTATGTTTATTATTTATATGTCTTCACCCCTTTGTTGATGAGTGACAAAAAGGGGGAGAAGAATTCAGCTTTATATATGCATGTTTTACTATGTGTTATGCATATATGTTGTTTTATTGGTATCTTGAGCTTCATTGCATATCTTTATATGTTTATTGATCATGCATATGTTAAGGGGGAGCTTCAAGAAAGTCTATCCTTAATGGATGCATATATATAACCTTATAAGTTTTGTCATCATCAAAAAGGAGAAGATTATTAGCCCAGAGGCCTTTCACCTTAGTTTTGATGATGATTAACTTATAAAGATTAGTTTACTAATAATCTTGTATTTATATATTTTCAGTTATTGATCAAGATATTACTAGGTGTTTAGCTTCAACAAAGGAGTTTTGGAGCTAACTCATGCAGATTCTGAAATCACCTAGAGGGGAGGTGAATAGGTGACTAGCTAATCTAATGATGAATTAATGCGGAATTAAAACTATTTATGCAAACTATAAATTCTTAAGCACAACACAACACCAAGTATAACTTAAGAGTGTAGCCGAATTCCCCGTGAAGGGCTCTGGACTATCTCCTCAAGATTCCTCTAGATAAGAGTTGAGGTGCCGCTATGACTCTCTTGGTTGAATACAAGTGTGAGCAAATAATCCCAAGCATGTATCAATATAGCACAAGGTATATCAAGCATATAAAGATAAAGACAATATAAGCATGCAAGATATAAAGACAAGTGAGAGATAGAGAGAGAGCAATCGCAAACACGGGAGAATTATTTCGAGGTTCGAATACACTTGCTCTACGTCCCCACCTTCAACACTATGAAGGATTTTCACTAAAAACGGATCCCACTGGATCACTCGGTTCCTCAACACCTACAAGGGAGTTCACACTAGAACTCCTTTGGACTCTCTAGTCCCTCTCTTGTTCCCACAAGAACAACACACCGCAAGCAATCAAGCTTGCCGAGGCTGCACCTCTACAATGAGTTCTCACTAAAACTCGAAACACCGTGAACCTGAAGTCGCCTCCTCAAAGTACAAAGATGAAAACTTTGGTGATCACAACACTTTGATCACCTAAAATCCTCTCACCATAAAGATCCCTATAGGATTGATATAGCAATGGATAGCTCAAATATTTGTGAGAAAACTAGGATTGAAGTTGTGGTGGAAAACACAAGAAATCACTTTTGAAAACTCTTGATAAACTCTCCTTTTGAATGGAAGTATTTGGCTCTAAAATAAGTAGAGATAAACACTTAATATAGTAGAAAAAACTAGCTTTGAAACTCTCCAAAAATCTTGTAAAAAATAGCCCAAGGGAAGCCCAATTTATAGGCTCCTCAAAAACTAGCTATTGCAGGCCAAGTCAGCAGTCTGGACTGCTGGCGGTCGACCGCCTGGTCGACCGGCCGGTCGACCGTGGCCTGGATACAGAGAGCAGAGCTCTCTGCCAGTCGACCGCCCGATCGACCGGGGCCATTTTCAGAGAGCAGAACTCTCTGGCAGTCGACCGGGTCGGTCGACCGGCCCTCCAGCCAAACAAGGCGTGCACGTTTTGTGCACATCGGTCGACCGCCCGGTCGACCGACCTCTGGCTCGGTCGACCGGGCGGTCGACCGGCTGAAGGCCAGAAAACTATTTTTAGGGATTAAAAAACTTAGCTTTTTATTTTTAATAAAATCCCATAAATCCACAAAAATCTACAAAAATAAGTTCAGTAATATACTTTAATAAACAAACATGTTTGAGTAAAAATCAAAACATGTTACAAACATTTTGAACTATTTTTGTAACTTAGAATTTTTGTTTAAAACAAAAACCGTATTTTTCCAAATTGATTTTCCCAAAACTTCTCTAAATACAAAAACATGATATTTGAAAACTTTTAAAGCTTAGTGTGTATGGATATGATCCACTATACATATGTGATGAAATATCTATGTTTTTGACATTAAGCTCTAAAATAGTTTTGGTTAAAACACACACACACACATATATATATATATATGAAACTCCAAAGACCAAAACGGTATTTTTCCAAAATGAAAATTCTTTTGTATTTTTTCAAAATGAAAACTCTTTTATAAAAACTCATCTAAATCTTGTGTGTGAGTGTATATGATACTTGAACAATCCACCAATTATTCTATCCTTTACATTTATCTAAAAATAAAATCTTAACAAAACAAACCTAGACACAAGTCTTCTATTGAAGGTCTTCACTTGAAGTCTTCTTCTCCTTCTTTACTTGGTCCAAACTTTGATCCAAAGAGCTAGACTCCTCTTGAGTACTTGATGTGGTCTTGATGCACAAGCTCTTGAATCAACATGTGCTAGCTCCAAAACTTGACTTTAAATCCTTTGTTGAAGCTAAACACCAACTAAGATCTTGATCACAAATCTGAGACTAAATAAACACAAGATCATTAGTACTATAACCACGTTAGTTAATCATCATCAAAACTAGAGTGATGGGCCTTTGGGCCAACAATCTCCCCCTTTTTGATGATGACAAAACTCATGGAGTTATATATGCATGAATTAAAGTTAAGCTTCGTAGAAGCTCCCCCTTAACTCATGCATAATAATAAACATATAGATATAGCAATGAATTACATGAAACTAAACAAAATATATGCATCAATAGGGTGAGAGAAACATGCATGAATCAAAAGTTCTTTTTTCAAAAACTTTCTCCTCCTTTTTGTTTAAACTTTCAAAATCATTCTTCCCATTTTGTAAAAATATAAGATGTATAAACTAAAGATATGTAAAAACACAAATATGCATATATAACTCAAAATCTTTCTCCCCCTTTTTGTTAATCATCAACAAAGGGGTAAAATCAAATCAACAATAAAGATATATATGTGATATACATTCATTAAAAGGAAGACGCGAAGTTAGCTTCCCTGTATACATGCATTACATGAAGAAGGGATGACAAGCCCTACCTCACATAACGCATAATATACAATGCATAAGTGGAGATATTAAGCTCCCCCTATACACGTGTATCACATAAAGAAGAGATGTCAAGCTCCTCAATATAAGATACACTCAACATGAATCTATATGTAGAAGAGATGTTAAGCTCCCCTTACATATAAGCATGACATATTAAAATATTTTTAACTTACTTTAAGACAAATTTTGAAATCTTCTTAAATCAAATTTTAAGAAATTATTTGTACATAAACAAAATTTTAAGATATTAATTATAACTAAACAATACAAATTCTGAATTTTTCTTAAATCAACAAATCAATTTTAGATATCACAAGATTTTGATACCATATGAAATAGGAAATATGTGATACCAATTGAAATTGAAACACTTGTACATTTTTATATCAATGAAGGAAAATATTTTATATTTTGATACTAATTGAAATATATGATAAATTTTGATACCAAATAGGTAAAACATATTGATACCAAATAAAATTTAAACCCAATTAGAAATTAAAACATATTGATATCAATTGAAGTATATGGTAAATATTGATACCAATAAAAATACCAAATGAAAATACTGCATAAGCTTATTGAAGTACCAATTGAGATACCAATTGAAAATCAAGATTTAAATCAAGCTTAGCATAAACAAACTTTGTGCTTTTTAAACTTGTAAATAAATCGTAAATTAAGCACAATCAATCATATATATGTATGAAAATGAAAATATCAATAGAAATTGATATTATTTGAAATTTAAAGCATACATATATAGAAAACAAAATATGAGTATATACAAAAATATCAATTATAATACCAATTGAAAATATGATGAGAAGCAAGTGTATAACTCATAAATATTCACCCTTTTCATGCACATGATAAAAGATATGTAATTTGAGCATACAAGGTATGGTCGCCCATCCATCCGCCCTTATTGGGGTTGGTAGGGTTTTCAAAAATAAGAGTATGAAAAATATTTTAGCATTGAAAACATTACCAAATGAAGAATACATAACTTGTTAAAAGTAATTTTTAAAAGACTAGTTAAAGATCCTTCAAACATGAAAACAAATCATATGCTAAAAAACAGAAAGAGACGGCTAAACAGAGACATATTCTCTTACTTCTAAGAATTCAGAGAACTCCTTCTCTAATCAGGATGCTAATACCTTAATACTTTCCTTCCTCTCAAGGAATTTTCGGAATCAGGCGAGAAGGAATTCCCAAGTGGAGGCAATTTGAGAAGTAACAAGAGGGTTCTACTAACCTTCTGTTCTCCGATTCCCCGAACCAGGCAAGAAGGGAATCCATTAGGCAGCAGTCCGATTGTCTGATCGATCGCATTGTCAAAGGGACAAAGTGGTCGCGTGCTGACCAGACTCCTATCGGCACACTTCTCCAGAATCTCAGAGGAGATCTACTTGTAATCTTTTTATTGCAAAAGAATTACTTGTAATTTAGCTCCTCGACCCCTTTTTTTGTAAGTTTCCCCCTTGCAAAATCAATGAAAAACAGACTCCTCCTGAGTACTTGATGTGGTCTTGATGCATAAGCTCTTGAATCAACACGTGCTAGCTCCAAAACTTGACTTGAAATCCTTTGTTGAAGCTAAACACCTACTAAGATCTTGATCACAAATCTGAGACTAATTAAACACAAGATCATTAGTACTATAACTACATGAGTTAATCATCATCAAAACTAGAGTGATGGGCCTTTTGGCCAACAGATTCAAGAGCTCGCGCGTCAAGATCGCATCTAGCACTCGGTTAGAGTCAAGCTCATTGATCGTGTTTGGATTGAGTCGACTTGGAGAAAGAGTTCTACAAGAAGGCTTCAGTTTATTTAGATCTTGTATAAAGATAGATAGTGTTGATATGCTTAAGTTCACACACACACACACACACACACACACAAGTTCAATATGTTTGATTTTCTATTTAACCGGCTTTGGATTTTGAATAGACATATATATGATTTTCATAAATAGATAGAATCAAAATAAGTTTACATAGTTTAATGTATATTAGATTTCATCTATATATATATATATATATGATTCATATATTTAGAAAAACTTACTTTGATGCTCCTATTCATATGTTTGGAGTTTTGTAATTAACAAAACTCATTTTTGGATAAGTTTTAGAGAACAAATTTTCCTATCTATACAAATGTTTAATAGCAAGTTTTTGAAGAGTTTTTGTGCCAAAAAGATTTATCTTTTATTTGTTTTCAAGGGTTTAAAAAATCAAGAAAAAATAAAGTATTTGGGAAATTGGTTTTGATCTCCATTTCTATCTTCTTCTAATATTTTTCCTAAGTGTTTTCTTTTGTGATTTGTTTTTCAAACACCTTGTTTTCTCACACTTGAGCTATCATCTCTATCCTATCTATAAGGTCTTGTTTTTATTGAAAATATTGTTAGTGATCTATTGTGATCACCAAGAGTTATTTGTGGTCTACTGTGATCACCAAGTTATAATCTTTTCTTTGCTTTGCTTTTGTGCATATCCCTTTAGTGTAGAGGAGGTTGTGCTTTGAGTTTGTAGCTATCCCTCTTTGTGTAGAGATGATTGTGGTTGAGTTTGGATTAGTGCCTTATCCCTCTTGTGTAAAGGTGATTGTTGTTTTGGCTTTGTGCCTATCCCTCTAAGTGTAGAGGAGGTTGTACTTTGGGTTTGTAGCTATCCCTCTTTGTGTAGAGGTGATTGTGGTTGAGTTTGGCTTAGTGCCTTATCCCTCTTGTGTAGAGGTGATTGTTGTTTTGGCTTTGTGTCTTGCCTCTTGTGTAGAGGTGGTTGTTAGAGAGAGGAGTTGTGTATTCCTTACTTTATACTTGTAAATTCCTCGGTGGAGGTTCCCTGTGTGGGAGGTCCTATGTGGACATAGTTGAAATCCTTCTGTGTGAAGGCGGGGACGTAGAGGAGTGGCTCGAACCTCGAAACATATTTCGGTATTTACGTTTGATCCACTATCTCTAAACTCTTGCTCTCTTATATCTTGCATTGTTTTATATTGATCATATCTCATATATGCTTGGTTTTGTTTGTGAGCCCATACTTGTGTTGAACCAAGAGAGCTTCATATAGCATCTCAACTCTTATTTAGAGGAATCTAGAGGAGATATTCCAGAGCCCGTTGCCGAGAATTCAGCTACACTCTTTGGTTACACTTAGCGTGTTGCAATTAGTTTTAATTCCATATCATTTGTGTTAGATTAGCTAATACACTTATTCCCCCCCTTTGGTGTATTTTCAATCAGACCACCACCGGAGCCACCATCATGAGGTAATTTTCCTTATCTTCCCATTTGTTTCATGTATATACACATTCACGATGCATTGGGGATAATGCATGAGATAAGTGTGGGGGAGAATTTACTAACATAGTTAGTTTTAAATTTTCTTTCTTTTACGCTTCCTTTTACGAAATTTTTAAAAATTTTCTTTTGTATATAAACTTTTTTCTTTTCTTTTACAGAACTTTTTGAATTAAGACAAATAGTTTTGATTTATTTTTAAGAAAATTAAAATTATCTTAGGAATTAGGAAGAATTAAATTATGAATTTTTGAACCAAGTCAAAATAATAGATCTTTTTTAAATTTTAGGACAAGGAAGTAAAATTGGAAAGATAAGTTGATCTTGAATTTTTTGCCTTAGAGTTATGCACTTCACACTTACGCAATTTTTTGGGATTGAAACAAAGACTGAAAATGTCATAAAAAAAGCTATAAAAATATATAAAAAATAAAAATGAAAAACCACTTATTAAAGTTGGGTAATTATGCCTCAGGAAGCATGATTATTCATACTTAAAATGGTGAAAAAAACAAAATAATCTACTTTAGTTTTGTGGCTTTATTTACTTGAGTTCTTAAGTCCGAGGGATGTTTTCTCATTGGTATCCTAAAACTATCTGGTTTGAGAGTCACCGGCTAAAGGCTCACTACCGGGTAAGCTAGAGAGCCTAAGAAACAAAGGGAAAGAAGAAATATTAAATAAATGGCATGAAAGTTAGAGTTTATATCCCAAAAAAATTTTAAATTCTTACATTTAATTTATAACAAGAGTGCATATTTTTTCTAAGAGTTCTATGAAAGATCAAAGAATCAATTCAATTTTAAATTCTTACATTTAATTTATAATAAGATTTTGCATTTCAAAATTTCTGGTTAACCTCTGAGCTTAGATCACTTATATTTTCGCAAAAATACTTGAACACTTTTCTGTATTTCAAAATGTGTTTTCAAAAATACTGACATTTGATTTCTTTTGTTATGGATCTTGTGGGTGTAATCCGCTGAAAATCCTCAGGAGACAAAACTCCCCCCTAGGGGAAACTTAGAGGTCTAACGGCTTGTTGCACATGCTCAGTGCAATCGCGTCACCTGCGAAAGTGGTGTAATAATTCCTTTAGTTTTTTGTTTTTCTCGGGACGAGCAAAAGATAAGATGGGGGTGTGATTAGTCTCTAAAATTTCATATTTCATATCACATATTCACATTTATTTAATATTAAATTCTGCTAATAATACCTCTCTTGTATGTTTCTAGGTCCATAACATGAAATGAAGAAGAAGGCCTAAATCACCATTTAATTGGTGATTAAAAGCCTACAAATATAGCCATTGACTTTGGAGGGCTGTTTCGTCAAAACAAGGGGTCCAAAACTAGAAACCGGGACATGCAGCCAACAAGGGGACAAGCGGGCAATGTGCAACAGGCAGCGTTGTGCGCGCCGCCTGGCACAGCCGTGGAAACAAGGTCTGGGCAGCGTTTTCTCGGCTCTAGTGTGGAGCCGCGCGCCAGGATTTGATGCACGGCTCCGTACCTGTACCCTGGTGCCTAGTTTTACCTATAAATACCCTAGGATTTTCAGAGCATGAAAGAGGAGTTTTTGAAGTGTTTTTAGGTTAGTTTTTAGGGTTTTTCACTTATTGTAATTTAGGATAGTTTAGTCTAGTTCTTCTTCTTCTTCCTCCTTTGTATTTTTCATTTTTTGTAGATCTTGTAATAGGAGAGAGAGTGGTACATGGTTGGAAAGTAAGAGTGCTTATAATAGAAAGTGATAAGTTATGAAAGGTTCTCTCTTTATCTCTCTTTGTTTTCTTCTCTAACTCTGTTTACATGTTTAGCTAATTTTCTCTCATGGCAACTAACTACTAACCATTAACTTGCTAACTTCTTACTTGATAATCCACATGAATCTAATAGCCTCTATTTGGTCTTGCTCTTACAAGAGCCATTGTGATAGATTCTAACACTCTAACATCCTAACTCTCTAACAAGCTAACATTATTTTACTCCATGCTTACTCTTATTTAGTTTTGATGGTTTAAGTGTAACTTGTACTTGTTTTATTGAGTTTGGATGTGAAAGTTATCTTATGGGTCATGCTTTGAAACGCTCTTGAACCAAGGACTAGTGACGGCCAAGGATACATGTGAGGCAACTATCACTAAGAGGTTAGCATGGTCAGTGGAGCCATTAGTAGTTAGTAGCCATGGGTTTTCTTTCTCATTTTACTTTGTTTTAGATACAAAAACAAAAATCACAAATACTATTCTTCTATGTTTCTCACTTCTTTGTTTTCACCGTACTTCTCTCGACGGATATGTTAAGAACCAGAGAGGTCTATAATATCTCGACGGATCTGGAGCCGAGAGATTGGCGATTTCCTTTCATCGACTATGCTCTGAAAAGTCACCTAGAGGGGGGGTGAATAGGTGACAATGCTAATCAAGGGCAAATAAAAAAAATTAAAGCTACAACAATCTCCAATCAAGAATCACAAGATGAATGCAAGCAAGTAAGTAAGACAATGAATATGATGAGCAATTATAAGAGCAAGCAAAGTAGAGCAAGGATTGTAAGAATGTAAACCAATCGCAAACACAAGGATATGTTATCGAGGTTCGAGCACCCAGCTCTACTCCCCGCCTTCCCCAGAAGGATTCTAGCTACTTCCACTATCACAAAGAACAATTACAATGGAGTACCCAACTCCACAATCTCAGTACAAGTAATTTCCTTGGTAGTCAAAAGACTACAAACTCTCTCTTTCAAATATCTCTTCCCTTACAAAGGTCCTTAGAGAATATTGAGTAGGAATGAAGCTCTTTTGTGTGTAAGGAAAGAAATTGAAATCAGAGAAAATTTTTGAAAACCCTTCAGAAATTGAGAGAATTTAGCTCAAAAACCAAGAACTTTGAAAGCCTTAAACTTTTGAATTTTTAGCAATAATTGTTGTTGTAACCAATCTCTCCCCAAACACCCCTATTTATAGGAGAGGGCTAGGGTTTAGGGATAAAACATATTTACTGATGTTTAGGAGGTAATTAGATCAAAATATATCCTTAAACGAATTTTTAAACACAAAAGACAAAAATAAACAGCTCTTAAAAAATCTGTCCGTTACTGTTCAACGGCTACATCGGTCGACCGGGCCGGTCGACCGGTAGTACAAAATTCCGACCGTTACAGGCTATCGGTCGACCGACCCGGTCGACTGATACAAACTGTGACTCAAAAATAAATATCGGTCGACTGCCCCGGTCGACCGACAGACATGCACACGGATACGTGCATTCTGCCAGGACCTCGGTCGACTGGTCCGGTCGACCGGAGCAGCCTGACACAGATTCGGTCGACTGTCGGTAGACTGCCGGTCGACCGGATCAGGTCAGAAAACGAAATAAAGACAGAATTTTGAGAAGAAAAATATTTTTTTACAAAACTATTTTAAACAGGAATTCAGTATGTAACATAAAAAGAAATTTGTAGAAGAAAGATTTTGTACTAAAATATTTTTGTATATTTTATAGGAAATAAACTAAGAAATAATATATGTGTAAAAACGTGTGTGATTGAGCTTCAAACCTATTCACTATTCTTTAACATACTATAAACTGAAAAACAAATTACATGAAGACTTCTTGTGCTATCTTCAAGTCTTTGAGCCATCCAATGCCTTGCTAGAGCCTTCTCTTCTTTGATCCTTCCTTGATGTGCAATTTGCCTTCCTTGCTTTGTGGAACTTAGAAGTTCTTGCAATAGCTAAGCGAATGGTCTCTAAACATGGTACAAAACCTGAAACTAATCTTGAACAAATGATTAGTACCAAATAGCACTAATTGGTTTGTCATCATCAAAACACAAAACAATTGGAGAGTGTAACCTCTTGGGCCAACAATCTCCTCCTTTTTGATGATGACAAAACAAATAGGCTATTAACAAAAATGTAGGGAGGAGAAAACTCCCCCTCAAATTATGTTATACATAAAACACAAAATATGCTCTAGATACCAATAATTGAAATGAAGCACCAATTATTGAAACCAATAAAAACAAATATATAAAACACAAAAATTGCTCTTGATACCAAAAATACCAAAACAACTAAAACACACAGAATTCATAAAACCAAAACATAAAAATTCATAAAACAAATCTTAAAATTAAAGCATATAAATTCATATGAAACCAAGACCAAATGAATTTATTACCAAGACCAAATGAATTTATTTTTGTCATGTAAACTTATTCTCCCCCTTTTTGTCATACATCAAAAAGGGTTATGAAAAACATGTTTATTCAATAATGCAAACATTAAGTTCTCCACAAATAAACGAAAATCTAGCAAAATCAAGAGGTTTAGTGAAAATATCGGCTAGTTGTAAATCCGTGGAAACATAATCAATATCTATATCACCTTTCTCAAAATGATATCTAAGAAAGTGATATCTAATCTCAATGTGCTTGGTCTTACTATGTTGATTTGCATTTTTGGTCATGTGTATAGTACTAGCATTATCACAAAATTTTTATATGATCAAAGTGCAAATCAAAATCAAGGAGAGTATGTTTCATCCAAAGGACCTGTGCACAACAAGCCCCCGCGGCAACATACTCCGCCTCGGCGGTTGAGAGAGTTACGGAATTTTGTTTCCTAGAGGACCATGAAACAAGACAATTACCAAGAAATTGACATGTCCCACTAGTACTCTTTCTATCTACTCTACAACCCGCATAGTCGGCATCCGAATAACTAGTCATTGAAAAATCTATAGTTTTTGGATACCAAAGACCCATTCCAATAGTGCCCTTAATATAACGAATAATGCGTTTTACCGCAATAAGATGAGACTTTTTAGGACACGGTTGAAATCTAGCACAAAGACACACACTAAACATGATATCCGGCCTACTTGCCGTCAAATATAAAAGACTTCCTATCATGCTTCTATATAATTTAATATCAACATTTTTACCTTGTTCGTCCTTATCAAGCTTGGTTGTAGTTGCCATTGGAGTGTTGCAAGCCTTTGATCCTTCAAGCCCAAACTTCTTTACTAGCTCCTTTGCGTACTTGGCTTGGTTAATGAAGGTTCCGTCTTGCAATTGCTTGATTTGGAGTCCAAGGAAGAAATTGAGCTCACCCATGGAAGACATTTCAAATTCTAGTTGCATGACCTTCTCAAAATCCTTGCATAAAAGCTCATTAGTAGATCCAAAAATTATATCATCAACATAAATTTGCACAATTAAAATATCATTATCAACATGCTTAGTAAAAAGAGTTGTGTCTACTTTGCCTTTAATAAAATTATTGGAAATGAGAAAACTAGAAAGCCTTTCATACCAAGCTCTTGGAGCTTGTTTCAATCCATACAAAGCTTTATCAAGTTTAAAAAATAAATCGGGATGAACATGATCAATAAAACCGGGAGGTTGAGAAACATAAACTTCTTCATTAATAAAACCATTCAAAAATGCACTTTTCACATCCATTTGAAAAAGTTTAAAATTTTTAAAACATGCAAAAGCTAGTGTCATCCGTATGGCTTCAAGCCGTGCTACGGGTGCAAAGGTCTCCTCAAAGTCAATTCCCTCAACTTGAGTGTAACCTTGGGCCACTAACCTAGCTTTATTCCTAATGACATTTCCGGACTCATCCATCTTGTTTCTAAAGATCCACTTAGTACCAATTATTGGTCTATCGTGGGGCTTAGGAACAAGGTGCCAAACTTGGTTGCGCTCAAATTGATTGAGTTCCTCTTGCATAGCAAGCAACCAATATGGGTCCGTCTCGGCTTCGAGAATGCCTTTGGGTTCAAAATGAGAAATGAAAGCAAAGTTACCACATAGGTCATGGAGTTTGGAGCGCGTAGTGACTCCTTTAGATGCATCACCCAAGATGAGCTCCTTAGGATGATTTGTTGCGTATCTCCAAGCTTTGGGAAACGGTTGAGCGCTTTCCTCTTTATCCTCTTAAACTTCACCAATTGAATCTAGCTTTTCTTTTTGAGCGGGTGAGTCCTTCAAGGATAGTCTCTCCATGTCTTCACCTAATGGTTCAATCTCTACAACATTCTCAACAACCACATTAGTCTCTTCAAATTTAACATGCATGGATTCTTCTATGGTAAGTGTAGATCTATTGAAAACTCTATATGCTTTGCTAGTAGAGGAATATCCAACAAAGATAGCCTCATAAGCCTTAGCATCAAATTTACCCAAATTATCCTTAGTATTTAAAACAAAACACTTGCATCCAAAAAACTTTGAAATATGCAACATTTGGTTTTCTAGAATGATACATTTCAAATGATGTTTTTGAAGAATTTTTGCACAAATAAATACGATTTGATATATAGCATGCGGTGTTTACGGCCTCGGCCCATAAATATTGAGGGAGGTCATACTCACATATCATTGTCCTAGCCATCTCTTGAAGTGTTCTATTTTTCCTTTCTACAACTCCATTTTGTTGTGGAGTTCTAGGACAAGACGTTTCATGCTTAATTCCCTTTTCATCACAATAAGTCATGAAGAGTTGGTTAATAAACTCACCACCTCTATCACTTCTTATTCTCAAAATCGGAAAACCCTTTTCTTTTTCAACTCTCTTTCGAAAAATCTTAAAATGAGAAAAGGTTTGATCTTTATTTTGCAAAAAGAAAACCCAAGTAAAACGGGAGAAATCATCAACCAAAACAAATGCAAATCTACTTCCATTTAAACTCTTAGTTTTAGTTGGTCCAAAAAGATCCATATGAATTAATTCTAAAGGCCTAGTTGACATGATATCCTTGATTGGTTTAAAGGAAGACTTGGTTTGTTTCCCAAGTTGGCACGCACAACAAATGCGGTCTTTCTCAAAATCCAAGCAAGGTATACCCTTCACCAATTCCTTTGAATTAATCCTAGAAATATGGTCAAAAGATGCATGTCCTAATCTTCTATGCCAAAGCCAAGAATTTTCATCAAAAGCATTCAAGCATTTAGTAGAACAATCTAGATTAAGCATGTCAATGATATAAACATTATTATCACGAAAATCGGTAAAAAATACAATCATTAGATTTAACATCAAAAATCTTGCAAGAATAATCATCAAAAACAACTTTAAGTCCACGATCACAAAGTTGGCTAATGCTAAGCAAATTATGTTTTAAACCATCTACTAAAACAACATTCTCAATAATAGGAGATGCACCAATTTGAATGTTACCTATACCGATGATAGTTCCTTTGGAGTCATCCCCGAAGGTGACGGTGCCACCTTCCATGTACCTTGATAGGGTTGTGAAGTTGTTGATGTCCCATGTCATGTGTCTTGAACAACCACTATCAAGGTACCACCGCTCCCTACGTCTTGGAGCTTTGGTGTGTACCTACATCAAACAATTTAAGACTTGATTTTGGTACCCACATTTTCTTGGGTCCTCTAGGGTTAGTGTCATTGACCCAAACAAGATTATTTGTTCTATTTAGTTGATCATAGCAAAACTTAGCTAAATGTCCATGTTTACCACAATATGTGCATCTATATACTCTACCATATCTAAATGCATAATGAGTGTGTGATTTGTGAGCATTGTAGGCTGTCTAAAAATCACCAAGACAAGCCACCAAAACACAGAGATCCAAGATCCAGGCGCAAGGCTAAATGTGATAATCAAGACGCGAGAGATAGCCCGCGTCTCAGCATCAAGGCGCGTCAGCCCGAAGCCCGCGTCTCAGCATCAAGGCGCGTCAGCCCGAAGCCCGCGTCTCAGCATCAAGGCGCGTCAGCCCGAAGCCCGCGTCTCAGCATCAAGGCGCGTCAGCCCGAAGCCCGCGCCTCAGCATCAAGACGCGTCGGATCGACACCCACGTCTCGGTTGCAACTACCCCGATTATGGCGCCATCCGCCGCCCATATAGCGGGGAAGTTGGCCCTCATCGTGGAGCACTTTTAGGGGGCACGATCACCCCCTAAAAACCCTATAAATAGTCCCGTCACTATTGAAGGAGAGGAGGACGATTGACGACGAGAAGGAAAAAAGACGACAATCAAAGGAGAGATCAACGACAGAGAGAGAGAAAACCCTTCAGCGAGCTTACTGAGTACTAGCCGCTCTTCGCCTACATCCTCCTCTAGAGTTTTGGTAGACGGAGCTGAGTTACTCCCTCTACCGACCGAAGAGAAGATCCCCGACGGTCCGAACAGTCATCCGGTCAACGGAGAACAAGATTCACTCTCCACCGCCACACGAAGAACCCAGCACTAAACAAAGGGGGAATTCAAGATTCAATATTCCCCCTCCCTTGTAACCGGAAGATTAAGCCGGCTGTAATCTTTTCCATCTGATTCCAGGAAGCGTTACACCAGCCAACCCCTCTCCGTGTCAAACAAGAGATGGCGACTCCGCTGGGGACTACTTTCGTCACTGACGAACAGATCGTGGCGCAGGATGATGTTCTCCGTAAGGGGAAGATGGTCGAAACACTCGTTGTCGAGTTCGACCAGGCGAAGTATGAAGAGTTCCTCTCTTCTGGCTCCAAGAGCCCAAAGACCCGCGTCTGCCGCAGGGTCTCAACTGAGAAGCTACCCGAAGCCCAATCTGAGGCTCTGCCGAGTGCTGATGCCCACTGTGCCGAGACAAGTTCGCGCGCCAACGCCTCCCAGAAGGCCCGCGTGACCTCAGGCACTGCTGTTGCGATCAACCGCGTCGCACAGAACACACGCGCCAACGCCTCCCAGAAGGCCCGCGTGGTTCCAGGCACCACTGCTGCTGCGATCAACTGCGTCGCGCAGAATACCCGCGTCAACGTCTCTCAGGAGACCCGCGTGGTGAACACTCTTGGTTCTACAAACCAGGATGTTGTTGGTTTCTCTCCACCTCCTCGACGCAATCGAAATGCTGAGCGTCGACAGAGGAGACGCGCGCGTCAACTCCAAGTCGGAACCGTGGGTTGTCTGACTGGGGGTAGACGCGGCGTACAATCTGATGCCTTGCCCGCACCTCGTCCAGTGCGTGAGATCCGCGTTTGGAGACCCAAACGCGAGACCCCTCAAGTTGAGTCCTCTGAGGACCAACTCATCAAACGCCAGGGTGAAACCTCCGCGTCTTTTCAAACGCAGGAAGTACGCACTCATAGGCGTGGGGCCCAGCAGCCCACTCTCTCTCAAGCAACTCTGCCTAAACGCATCAGGCAGCAACGCGAGACTCGCGCGCGCGCGTCATACAGCCGCGTCATGAGAGTCGCGTCCCTGAAGTCTGCGTCCAGGCTGAACAGCACATGACTGTCTCCCGTCTTCGACGTCGCGAGACCAGTCTCTTTAATCCCCCTCCCACGGATTTGAGGGATTATTTGACAAGGAAAAGAAGTGCCAATCAAGCCACTTCGTCATGCTTCTGTCAGCAACTCATCCATATGCTCTCTGGATGCCATTATGGATCAGGCGTGCACCAGCAGTCCTTAATCAGACAGCTGACCCTGATTCCCCCGTCAGCCAAAAGAAGACGCTCCCACAGGAGGAGAACCTTCTCAGATGTTGAATACCCGGAGCTTACTGCAAACATGACTAGCAGAAGCAAGGGAAAACAACTAATGGTCAACTCAGAGGAATCTGACTCTGAGCCGGGGGGTGTATCAACACACTCGCACCCGGACAGGGGCCATTCCCCCAATTGACTATAATGCCTTAGCCCGCGGCATTAGAATGGGTGGTTCTCACTCCGCTATAGTGGAGTCGCAGGCTTCAAACTCTTCCGTCGAGAAGGAGGCTTCCGCCTACATGGCCGACACTCCTGAGGAGACGACCAGGCGTTTAGAACAGACGCAGAAGCACCAGATGGATATAATCGCCTCTCAACAGAGATCCATTGACTCCCTTAAGCATATGCTTGAGAAATTGCTTGAAGAAAGAGCGAGATCTCCCCTAGACGGCCGAAGGGGAAAGGGAGAAAGGGAGGAAGCCCACCCTCCGAATCTTCTGACGAGACACGACGATCTACCTCGGATGTGTCCAAGCCCTCGTCGCAGGCAAGAAGCGACCAAGACCTGGAGAAGACTCATGCTAAGAGGGTGAGTCAATTGGAACGACGCCTCGAGGCCCTTGCCAATCGCAAGGACCTCCAAGAAGCAGGAGTGGTCCGGCCCTATCCGGCTGAGTGGGACTTAGTTCCATACCCTCCTAAGTTCAAGGCTCCAACCCTCCAAGCATTCGACGGGAAGGGGTCACCCAACCAGCACATCTACTACTTCAAATCCCAGACCAGGAATGTGGCAGATAATGACGCCATCCTGGCGCGACTGTTCATCGGCACCCTGAAAGGGTTGGCTTTTGAGTGGTTTATGAAGCTCCCGGAGGGTTCTATCAAGAACTGGGGGGATCTAGAGAAGCTGTTCTTGACACGCTTCTTTGAAGATGACTCCGAAGTCACAATGCCCACCCTTTTAGCTACCAAACAGCGGAGAGGGGAGTCCGTCAAATCTTTCGTGGAAAGATTTCGGAACACGGCACTCCGGTGCCCAAGCGGTATGACCCAGGCCACCCTGGTGGAAACATGCCGCCACAATCTCCAAACCTCACTCCTTGCTCAAATAGGAGTTGCTGAAAGCCGCACCTGGAAGCAGTTAGTCCAACAGGGTGAACAGGCTGAGGAGATTGTTGCCCGTGTTAAGGCAGAGGAAGGCAAGCTGCGGCCGGAAAGGTCGACAAGGCGTGCACCGGCACCAGACACCTCCCTCCAGACGAAGCGGAAGGATAATTTGGCGACGGAGACCAAATCTCCCACCAAACCTCAAACAGGCAGGGCAAGTGGCTCTTCAAGCCAGCCACGCCCCAACAAGCAGTATTCCTTCAAAGAGGAACACGTCGATTCGCTCTTCAAGCTACTCAACAAGAGCAATCGACTGAAACTCCCTGAAATTAGACGCCCGGAGGAAGTCGGCAAGACCGACAATCCCAACTACTGCATGTACCACAGGATGTTGGGACATCCTACCAAAAGCTGCTACGTCTTCAAGGACATTCTTCAGGCTTTGATTGACGCGGAGGTGCTCAAGCTCCGACCAGAGCAGAAGAAGGTCACGGCCAATGTAACGTCGGTTCTCCAGTTCGGGAGACAACCTCCAACGCCTGCGGGGGTAACTCCTATTCCAAGAGGAGAATTAAGAGTGGTCAACACAGACCCTCACCAGCAGCAGGAGAAGGGCTTGGTAGCCGTCCCTACACCTCAGGGGGAAACCATGTGGGTCCACCCTGACCTCGTCGATGAACAACAATGGACTACTGTAACCAACAGGAAGTCCAAAGGCAAGGCAAAAGCTTCGTCCTGCCATGTGGTATGTGCTTCCTCCCGAGAAGCAGAGGATGATGTTCCCTCGCTGACTGATTCAGAAGAGGAAACAATAGTCCTGGCCGCAGAGCCCAGCCAACCGATGGCGGGGACCCGTTCAGGACAGGCATACTTGAAGCAGTACGGCGAGACGGCAGCAGCTTCTCCGCAACCAGCCGTAGAATCAGCCAAGCCCTCCACGAAGCCACCTGTGGCAAAGCAGAAGGAGACTCGGTTCTCTCGAGCCCTTCCAAAAGGTGCAGCGGAAGGATCCTCGACACCTTACCACTTCGATGTCTTGGCTCAACTAGCCAACATCCCGGCACGCATCACCTTGTATGAACTCCTGAGGCTATCAAAGTCAACCAGAGAGGCTCTGCAAGAAGCTCTGGCAAATGCTGAGGTCTTCATGACCCAGGTGCCGAAGGAGGAAGATGTAGAGGATTGCCTCCACACTTCCCAGAATACCCCCTGCATCGCCTTCACGGCAGATGATATGCAGGTGAAAGGGAAACACGATCGACCCCTGTACTTCACAGGTTACATCGGATCATCTGAGGTGAACCGCATTCAGGTAGATCCAGGGTCCGCATTGAGCATTATGCCCCGCCGAGTCATGCAACACCTCGGCATCCCTACTCACCGTCTGAGCCCTACACAGACGACCATCTACGGGTTCAATGCCAACGGCACCCGTCCAATGGGGAAGATCAAGCTCAAGTGCCAGATTGGGAGCCTCAAGTCGGAGGTGACATGCTATGTCATCGACGCCGACACTTCCTACAATCTGCTGCTAGGACGACCATGGATCCACCGCAACTCCATCGTTCCCTCCACTCTTCACCAAGTCATGAAATACATTGACGCGAGTGGGAAGGTGCAAACGTTGGTTGCCGAAAGGTATCCGTTCAAGGGAGTCGAGAATTATTTCACGGATTCCCTTTTATATCAGGATCCAGTGGACGAAACCCCGCAACTGGAGGCGCCAGACTCTGGTAATGAGGCTGACACTGAGCCCAAGCAAGAAAAGTGCCTGTGGGAGTTAAAACCACTTGTAAAGAGCACTAATAAGCTCGATGTTGATAATACCACCGACGATGCAGGCGGTTGGTATATTAATGAGAATCTAGACTTTGAATATTTTTCTGCGTGTGCATCCGATTCTATACCGTCGGATACTACTACCGACGTAGACGATGACATCTGGTCGGCAATGGATGCTTTGACATCATTGCATGTACCAGTAAAATCATCTTTCGGGACATACCAGGATAATGGCGATGCGCAGGAGTCTATATTCTTGGTTCCGGCAAGACGAAAAGGCCAAAGACCAATACTTTTTGGGCGAATCTCGTCTGAACCAATGCCCCGTGAAGAATCAGAAAGCGAGGAGGAATCCCCTCAGCTCGACCATTATGAATCGAAGACACTCAGAATGATGAAGCAAATGGGGTACGATATAACCAACAAGCCCGGGTTGAACTTCGGCAAAGGAAGGAGGACGCTACTTCGATCCTTTGTGCCAAAAGGGAAGGCCCCCGATTATTATCATCGGACGCGCAGGGGGTTGGGCTATGTATCAACTCCGGTCCCATCAGCCTCTGATCCTCAAGAATCGTCGAGCAACAATTGCTCTTCAGACACGTCATCATGGGAGTCAGATGTCAGTGTCGGCAACATCTTCAAAGGGCTTTCAGTAAACATGGTTTCAACAGGCCATCTGGAAGATGAAGTTGAAGAAATGATCCAACCTGATACAGATCCTTGGATCAAACATTTGAATGCTCTTTGGGATATCCGCTTTGAACAGCGTGAGCCACCCACAGATGACAAGGTTGTTCAGATCAACCTAGGAGATGAGACCAACCCCAAGCCCATCTTCATAAGTGACGGCCTGTCGCCTCCAGAGAAGAAGGATTTAATATCTCTTGTACAAGAGTATATAGATGTCTTCGCCTGGAATTATGAGGACATGCCTGGACTTGATCCTCAAGTGGCTATGCATCGCCTTAACATCAATCCAGACATGAAGCCTGTTAAACAACAGCAGCGACGGTTCCGTCCAGAGATAATGGAGGCAATTCAATCAGAAGTCAGAAAGCTCATCGATTCTGGCTTCATCCGGGAAGAACAACATCCCGACTGGGTAGCCAACATCGTCCCCGTCGCCAAGAAGAACGGGAAGATCCGGATCTGCATCGACTTCCGTGATCTAAACGAGGCCTGCCCCAAAGACGAATTCCCATTGCCAATCACAGATGTCATGATTGACAATACTTGTGGATTCGAGCGAATGTCCTTTATGGACGGGTTCTCAGGATACAATCAAATCAAGATGTATCCCGATGACGAAAAGCATACCTCCTTCAGGACTCCTCTAGGGGTATATTGTTACACCGTCATGCCCTTCGGACTGAAAAATGCAGGGGCAACATACCAAGGGCCATGAACGCCATTTTCCATCAGCAAATGCGGAAAATGGTGGAATGCTATGTCGATGACATCGCGGTGAAGAGTCGCACTAAAGGTGATCACATAGCAGACCTGAAGGTGGTCTTCGACATCATGCGGGCTCATCAATTGAAGATGAACCCCACCAAATCCTTCCTGGGGGTAGCCAGTGGCAAATTCCTAGGATTTGTTGTGACTTCCAAAGGAATCTATTTGGATCCAGAGAAAGTCCGCGCTATCCAAGAGATGCAACCCCCCAGAAGCCTCAAGGAGCTCAGGGGATTACAAGGACGATTGGCGTACATCCGCAGGTTCACATCAAACCTTTCCGGGAGATGCCAACCCTTCGCCAAGCTGATGAAAAAGGGTGTTTCATTCATTTGGGACGATGCTTGTCAAAAAGCATTTGAGGAGATCAAACACTACCTCACCCAACCACCAGTCCTTGCAGCTCCGGTGTCCGGAAAGTCTTTCCTGGTATACGTCCGAGCAATGGATCATTCCTTGGGAGCTCTACTAGCTCAAAATGATGAACAAGGACGAGAACAGGCAATCTACTATCTGAGTAGAACAATGATCGGAGCCGAACATCGGTACAACCCGATCGAGAAGGAATGTTTGGCACTAGTGTTCGCCATTCAGAAAATGCGACACTATCTGGTAGGCCAGACTATAAATGTCATATCAAAAGTCAACCCTCTGAGGTTACTTATGACAAAGCCTTCTTCACTAAATGGCCGGCTGGCAAAATGGGCTATATTTTATCCCAATATGAGATGCACTTTTTACCCCAGAAGGCCATTAAAGGACAAGCGGTGGCGGACTTCCTAGCTGAGCACCCAGATCCAAGGGCAGCCAAACTCTATGAGGATCTCCCAGATGAGGCCGCCGAAGTCTACCTGACTCAGACATCGTTCGAAAGTCAAGTATGACAACTTTTCTTCGACGGTGCATCAAGGACAAGCCCGAAGGGACACATAGTAGCGGGGGTAGGAGTAGTACTCGTCTCCCCACAAAATTATGTGATTCCCCGAGCTATCTCGTTAACCGAGCCCTGCTCCAACAATGTGGCGGAATACAACGCTCTTTTGATTGGGATGCAATTCGCCGATGAGATTGGCGTTAAAAATCTCGAGGCTTACGGTGACTCTAAACTCATCGTCAGCCAAGTTCGCGGAGAGTACGAGGCCAGACATGAAGATCTAGTACCCTACTACAACGCGACAATTCACATGGCCGAAAGGTTTTCAACTTCTACATCGACCATGTACCGCGCAGGCAAAATGCACATGCGGATGCACTCGCATCCCTCGCTGCTTCCTTAGCTCTTCCAGCTGGAGCAATGGAGAAAGTATTCGTCTATAGCCACGACCTATACTGTCCAAAAATTCCCCTCGGGGACTGTCCAGGGTCAACGGGAGACCATCACGACAAGGAAACACTTGAAGTGTCGACCGCTTCAGGGCTTAAAGACTGGCGATTCCCCTACATTGATTTTGTCTTATACGGCATTCTGCCCGAAGACACCAAGGAGGCGGCCGCCATTCGGAGGAAAGCCCCCAAATTCTACTATAATGCGATTTCGCGAACATTGTATCGTCGATCGCATGACGGGATCCTGCTCCGATGCCTCTCATCAAAAGAAGCCCAAGGAGTATTGAAAGAAGCCCACGATGGTACTTGTGGAGCTCATCAACCTGGCCCGAAATTGGCACATCGACTCCAAAGGATGGATTACTATTGGCCCAAGATGATTGCCGATGCTGTCGCTTATGCTAAGAGATGTTACGCCTGCCAAATACACGGCGATTTCATCCATCAAGCACCAGGGTACCTCCACTCAACGACCTCTACTTGGCCGTTTGAAATGTGGGGGATGGACGTAGTTGGCCCTATCAGCCCACCATCATCGAAAGGACATCGGTTCATTCTAGCGATAACCGATTACTTCTCTAAGTGGGCCGAAGCTATCCCTTTGAAAGAGGTGAAATCTTCTAACGTGATCAAGTTCGTGAAACATCACGTTATTTACCGCTTCGGTGTGCCTCGGCGTATCATCCATGACAATGGACCCCAGTTCATCAGCCAGGCCTTCCAGAGATTCTGCGCGAAGTTCAGAATCCAGAGTGTGTCCTCAACGGCATACTATCCTGCTGCTAACGGTCTTGCAGAAGCCTTCAACAAGACTATTGGCAAGCTTCTCAAAAAGTTCGTCTCGAAAAGTCAACGAGACTGGGACGACAAGCTGGGTGAATGCTTATGGGCCTACCGCACAACGGTGCGAACCCCAACTAAAGCCACGCCATTTTCCTTGGTATACGGATGCGAAGCCGTCCTTCCATTGGAAATACAAATTCCCTCTCTACGCGTCGCCTTGACAGCGGAAATGACAACAGAGGAGAAGCATCGACAGCGACTCCAAGAATTGGAAGCCTTGGACGACAAGCGTCTGCAGGCCCAACAACAAATCGAGCTTTATCAAGCTCGTATCACCAGAGCCTTCAACAAGAAAGTCAAACCGCGAACTTTCAAGAAAGGCGACCCCGTCTTAGCCGTCCGAAGACCCATGGTCATGACGCACAAGACGAGAGGAAAATTCCAACCCAAATGGGAAGGGCCGTTTGTAGTAGAGTCAGTCTACTCGAATGGATCGTATCGCCTCATAACCTCAAATGGCGATACACTCATGATGCCAATCAATGGCAAATTCCTGAAGAAATACTATCCCTAGATGGCATTCTTCCACCGATCAAGTTAAAAATACACCTCTGATCAAAAACATCCAACGCCTCCAACAGCTAAGGATAGAGGAAAATGTTGGCTTTTAAGTCCAACATAAGTCTTCGACAACTTATCATGCTGAGGGGAATAGCATGGCTAGCCCAACTCAAACGGTAGTTGGTAAAGGCACCTCAAATCCGTTGATAGCTGAGGGTTTGCTAAAAATCCTGCCGATCAAGTTAAAAAATACACCTCTGATCAAAAACATCCAACGCCTCCGACGGCTAAGGATAGAGGAAAATGTTGGCTTTTAAGCCCAACATAAGTCCTCGACAACTTATCATGCTAAGGGGAATAGCATGGCTAGCCCAACTCAAATGGTAGTTGGTAAAGGCACCTCAAATCCGTTGATAGCTGAGGGTTTGCTAAAAATCCTAAGTGGACTTGATTCCACTCTTCCCTCCAAAAATCCCTTACCAATTCTCATCCATAGAATGGTAGGACCACAAAATGCAATCATTACTATGTTAACATTATACCTCTGGTAAGGAATACTCCTCGTCGAGTACAAACCTTGCTTGTTAACTCTGCATAGAGTAACAAACTCTCAAATTTGCCAAGTTAACACTATACCTCTGGCACTTCAAATTCTGCTTGTCAATTCTCATCAATAGAATGACAGGTCCTCAAATTGCTCCCATCGCAAGCAAATTCTTGTCAAGTTAATATCACACCTCTGACAAACTACTGTTTAAGTTAACATTATACCTCTAAGCGTACATCGAGTGCCTGTCAAGTTAATATCACACCTCTGACAGTTACCTTTCTTCAGACTTCCATATCGAAGCTGAAATGGACGATGCCAAGTTAACACTACACTTCTAGCATCCGAGTCATTGCTAAGTTCAACAATACACCTATGGCTATGACCTTTCCTCGACTTCCTTGTCCAAGCCGAGACGGACGATGCCAAGTTAACACTACACTTCTAGCATCCGAGTCATTGCTAAGTTCAACAATACACCTATGGCTATGACCTTTCCTCGACTTCTTTAAGCCGAGACGACCAATGCCAAGTTCAACATTACACCTCTAGCATTACTATCACTGTTAAGTTAAACATCACACCTATGACAGTGACACCCTCAGTTTACCCAAATAAAACTGAGATGCTGATGAGTTAGGTTAATATCACACCTCTAACTCACGTCCTTGTCAAGTTAACAACACTTCTGACAAGGCTACTTCTAAACCGTTAAGTTAATATCACACCTCTAACGGTAAAAATCTCACTAGATCCCCACGAGTCTAGTTTCATTTGATATTCTCCCCAACCGAATATCAAATTCATTTTGGAGGCATTGTTGGTTAACATTACACCGATAAACAATGCTTCCATCAAAATCCCCAGCTGATCTTAAATCAAGTTAATCCCAAATCCTTGATAAAAGTTCACCTTCTCTGGGGTACACACTCTACTTGTCACTTTCTTTATAAAGTGGCGGGTCCACCAAAATCATTCTTTTGCTTCTAAAACAAAACATTCAAGACAACAGAAAGAGGCAAAAAGAAAAGTGTCACTTTTATTGATATTCAAGCATATGAAAGTGATACAAAACGCTCTCTTATACAATTAGATGAGTGTTACAATTAAGGAGTACAAAGAAGTCCCTCTCTCTCTCAGAGGCCGTACTCACTCCTTGAAACCGCATCTGATCCCAGGTGCATAATTGGAACCGATTGCGCCATGGCGATGACGCAAAAGTCGAAAGCGCCCTAGCTGATTAAGCTAAGAGCAATGGTGTTCTTGAGGTCCGGTGGCAACAGAAGGTCCTGCAACCCTTCGTTCAGGCGCGTCTCTTTCCCTAGCAGACCATCCAACAAACATGGAGTCACTCCTGGGGTGAGAGAGGAAGTTTAGGAGTCATCACAAAGGATGCTACCCTCCACTAGGTCCAGCAGCAGCAGAAAGTCCTGCATTCATCACCATCCCTTTCCCCAGCAGGCCATCCAACGGAATGTCCTTGATGTCACTTCTGGGGTAGGGAGAGGAAGAGGATCTCATCCGCCGCCGCAACCGCCGGACCACCCTCGCCGATACTCAGCCTATCTGTCTCTTGCACCAGATCTGAAGAGACCTTGGCGAGGGTTGGGTCCTCGTCAGAGATGTAATATACTCTCTTATAGGTGACGAGGACCATAATATATTCTCTCATAGGTGAACGTTGAACGAGTTCGCCGACCGAAGTATTCTTCCAAGGGCCCAGCAAGCCTGCAAGGAACAAAAAGAGAGAATTAGAACAATCTGCAACTTAGTGTAAACAGAGAAAAACTAAGTCAGCAGAGGCAAACGCGGGAATGATCCACGCAGTCAGCCAAACGCGGGAATGATCCATGCAGTCTGCCAAGACGCAGGAATGACACGCGCAGCAAGCCAAACTGTTGCGTCAGCAGAGACAAACGCGAATCAAAACGCGGTCCCATTCTGTGCCTAGGTCAAAGAGCACAAACGCCGAAAAGGCACAGACGCCGAAAATTGCCATCTCCATGAACAGGAGTTGCAAGGTGCGGGTCTGAAACCTTTTTTGGAATTCGTCCAAGGCATTGGCTATGAAACGCGCTAAGGCATTAGCCATAAAACGCGCCAACGCCAAGTGCCAAAGATTCCTGCACGCGCGTCCGGAGAAGTTCAGGTCCATGGTACAAATTCCAGAAGGAGTGCACCAATGCAGACTTCATGAGGGGGCTCACAGAAAT
>JAVJIF010023716.1:0-101245 GCA_038442645.1 Agave tequilana
TTGAATAGACTGTTTCTATCACAAACGGTCCTTCCCATTTAGGCTGGAATTTGCCTTGGTCTTATGCGTCATAATCATCGGTCGTCTGACGGCTAAAACCAGGTCTCCTTTCTGGAAAGACCTCTGTTTGACCTTCTTATTGAAGGCCCTTGAGATTCGAGCTTGATATAGCTCAATATTGCTGGGCTTGAAGTCGCTTCTCATCTAGGGCTTCGAGCTCTTGAAGGCGCAGGCGATCATTGTCTTCTGATGTGATCTTAGTCATTAGAGCGACTCGCAACGACGGCATCTGGATTTCCAATGGATGACTGCTTCGCACCCATATACCAAGGAAAAAGGCGTATTACCTGTCGGTGTTCGAACCATGGTCCGGTAGGCCCAAAGACATTTGCCAATCTGTTCGTCCCAATCTTGCTTGTTCGAGGAGACGAATTTCTTGAGTAGCTTGATGATCGTCTTGTTAAATGCTTCCGCTAAACCATTGGCGGCAGGATTATAGGCGGTTGAAGCCACATTCTTCTGAATTCGGTATATTATCGCAGAACCGATAGAATATTTGGCTTATGAATTGGGGACCGTTGTCGTGGATGATCCGCCTAGGGACACCAAATCGATAGATGACATGGTGTTTGATGAAGTTAACCACATTAGAGGTCTTGACTTCAGTTAATGGTATAGCCTCCGCCCACTTTGAAAAGTAGGGTTATTGCAAGGATGAACCAGTGACCTTTCGTCGAAGAGGAACTAATTGGCCCTACGACGTCGATTCCCATGCTTCAAATGGCCATGAAGCAGCAGTTGGGTGGAGCAACTCCGAAGGCTGGTGTATGAAGTCCGCATGAACTTGGCATGCTTTACACCTTTGTGCATATTGGATGGCATCGGCTATCATGGTGGCCAATAATATCCAAGCCTATGCAATCTGTCTTTAAGCTTTGGACCTGGCTGATGAGCTCCGTAAGTGTCATCGTGTGCTTCTTTAAGCACTTCCTGTGCCTCTGAATTGGAAAGGCAACGGAGGAGGACACCGTCATATGAACGACGGTAAAGTGTCTTCAGAGTTGGATCGTAGTAGAAACAGAGAGACCTTCGTCTGACAGATGCCGCTTCTTTAGGATCGTCTGGAAGCAGACCGTGCAAAGCATAGTCAATGAGAGGAAAGCGCCAATCTCTCGGCTCAAAATTCGTGGAGACATTATAGACTTCTCGGGTTCTTAACATATGCTTAGAGCATACAAGATGTCGAGTTGCGACTGTGAGGTGATACTCAGTGTCGGCTGGCAAGGCTAGTGTTGTAGCTAATGCAGCAAGAGCGTCTGCCTTGATATTTTGAGATCGAGACACGTGCCCGATGTAGAAGCCTTCAAATAGGTTAGCCAATTCGATGGTTGTATGGTAATAAGGTACCAAGTCTTCGTGGCGGACCTCGTATTCGCCTTTAACCTGATTGATAATCAGTTTTGAATTGCCATAAGCTTCGAGGTAGCGTACCCCCATTCCATGGGCGAGTGAAGACCAATGAGCAGGGCATTATATTCTGCTACATTGTTAGAGCACGATTCTGTCAGAGAAAATGCTCTGGAAGGACATGATTCTGTGGGGAGATAAACACAACCCCCACTCCGGCAATGATCTTGCCTTTAGGGCCCATTCGCGATGCTCCATCGAAGAACATCTGCCACACTTCCTCCTCTGAGGTTGCATAAGACTCGAAGACTTCATTAGGGATATCTTCGTGAAGTTTTGAATGTTCTGGAACTGGATGAGCAGCCAAGAACTCTGCAAGGGCCTGGCCTTTAACCGCCTTCTGAGGGGTGAAGATCATGTCGTATTGAGACAATAAAAGTGCCCACTTAGCCAATCTTGAATTCAATGATCCTGGCTTCGTCATAAGAAGACGCAATGGGTTTACTCTGGAGATGACATGTATGGTCTGGCCGACCAAATAATGTCGTGTCTTCTGAACAGCGAAGACGAGAGCTAAACACTCTTTCTCGATAGGGTTGTAGCGAGAGATTCCGCTCCTATGAGAGTCCTGCTCAGATAATAAATGGCCTGCTCGTGGCCATTGTCGTCCTTTTGAGCGAGGAGGGCACCGAGGGAGTAGTCCAGAGCTTTTACATAAAGCAAAAATAGTTTCCCTGATGTAGGTGCCACCAAGACTGGAGGTTTTGTGAGGCACCTCTTGATGTCTTCATAAGCTTCCTGGCAAGCTTGATCCATACGAAGGAAGCACCCTTTTTCATGAGTCGGGTGAACGGTTGACAGCGGCCTGAGAGATTTGCAATGAATCTTCTGATATAAGCTAGCCTGCCTTGCAAGCCCCTGAGCTCTTTGAGGTTCCTTGGTGGATGCATGCCCTGGATGGCTTTGACTTTGTCTGGGTCAAGATGAATCCCTTTGATGTGACAATAAACCCAAGGAACTTGCCACTTGACACTCCCAAGAAGGATTTTGTCGGGTTCATTTTCAGTTGATGAGCCCGCATTATGTCGAACATCGTTCTCAAGTCATGAAGATGGTCATTTTTGCTGCGGCTTTTGACAGCAATGTCGTCGACATAGCATTCTACGGTTTTTCAGAGATGATCGCGGAAGATCGTACTCATTGCCCGCTGGTAGGTTGCTCCGGCGTTCTTCAGTCCAAAGGGCATTACAGTGTAGCAGTATACCCCAATGGTGTTCGGAACGAAGTATGCTTCTCGTCGTCGGGATACATCTTAATCTGGTTGTATCCTGAAAAGCCGTCCCTGAAAGACATCCTTCGAACCCGCATATGTTGTCAATCATGACGTCGGTGATGGGCAGTGGGAATTCGTTTTTAGGACAGGCCGTGTTGAGATCATGATAGTCGATGCAGATCCGTATTTTCTCATTCTTTTTGAGGACGGGGACGATGTTGGCTACCCAATCTGGATTTTGTTCCTCCCGGATGAAGCCATATGCAATAAGCTTGTGAACTTCGGCTTCGATAGCTTCCATGATGTTTGGGCGAAACCGACGTTGTTGCTGCTGACTGGCTTGATGTCGGGCTTGATGTTCAGACGGTGCATGGCGACTTACGGATCAAGTCCAGGCATGTCTTCGTAGCTCCATGCGAAGACGTCTATATACTCCTTTATGAGTATTATCAATTCTTCCTTCTCTGTAAGTGATAGGCTTTCACTTATAAATAAGGGCTTGGGGTGGTCTTGATTACCCAAATTGACCTGCATCACCTTGTCTTCAGTAGGTGGCTCGCGCAGTTCGAATCTCCTTTCCCACTGGAGTTTAATTGTTGGGCCATGGTTCCTTATCAGTAACTTCTGCAGGCTCCAATTGACTGCTCGAAGTCATATTAACGGTGAGGTCTTCGAACATTCCTCTACACTGACATCTGAGTCCCACTCGGAGGATGAGGCTGAATGTGATGGAATTGGTTCATCGTCTTTGGCTTGAAACGTTGCTGACGATGTGGGTGTAACGTATCCCAACCCCCTGCGTGTACTATCATAGTAATTGCAGGCTTCCCTTTAGGCACAAAGTTCTGCATCAAACTGCGCCTTCCTTTTCCAAAATTCAGGCCTCCTCCATGCTTTAGGTCGTACCCTATTTTCTTCATAATATGGCGTGCTGGCCGCGCGTAATGAAAGAATTGTGGAGTGTCTGAGTCTGAACTTGAATCTGCGGTCGTGGGTCCCCGTGGTTGGGTTCTACCGAAGATTATCGGTAACTGACCTTCTTTGGATGGCAGGATCACCAAAACGGCTCCCTTCTGCGGATTCCATGGGCGTGCTGGCCGCACTCGGTTTATGTAAAGGCATGTGTAGAGAGCTATCCGTAATGGATTCAAATAGCCCAAACACTCGCAGGATAATCAAAAGAAATATATCATTAATTACCCATTCACCTTCATCCTCTGAAGGAGTATTACATAGGGGATTATTGAGACATGCTATAATTGGTTCACCAATTAGAATGGCTGGCATGCCTGCTTCGGATTCTGAATCCGCCTCATTGCCACTTTCATCATCGTCCGGCAATGGTTCTTTAGGTGTCCCACCAGCCTCTTGATACAGGAGAGCGTCAGTGAAGTAATTTTCCAACCCTTTGAACGGTTGCTTCTCAGCAAAGACAGTTCGTACTGTCGCGTCATCTTCAACATATTTGAAGCATTGGTTCAGAGTAGAGGGAACGATCCAGTTGGCATAGATCCATGGCCGTCCCAGCAGCAGGTTATATGATGTGTCAGCGTCAATGACATAGCATGTCACTTCTGACTTCAGGCTCCCGATTCTGCAACGGAGTCGAATTTTCCCCAGTGGACGACTGCTCCGGCGTTGAAAACCGTATATTGTAGTAGTGTTGCGGACAACCTGTACAGTGGTATGCCGAGAAAGTAAAGAAGCCTTTTGGGGATGGTGCTGAGTGCGGACCCCGGATCGACTTGTATTCTTTCGATGCACGTTGAACCGATATATCCGGTGTAGTAAAGAGGTCGATCGTGCTTGTTGTCTTTGAGAAGCATATCTTCCACCGTTAATGTAATAGCGGGCACCTTGGATTGTGTATGATGACATTCTGGGCAAGGAGACTGAACGTCGTCGTTAGGGATCTCAGGCATGCATGTCAGAAAGGATTCTGAATTGGCTAGCGCATCCCTGAGTGCTTCTCTTGTCTCTTTTGAGAGGCGAAGGAGCTCGTGTATAGTGATACGAGCTAGGATATTGGCCAGCTGAGCCAATATGTCAAACCGAAAGGGCGTATCAAACCCTTAGCCTGGTGGTTTCTTCAACACGTAGTCGAATCGTACCTCTTTAGGCCTCTCTTTTTCCTTGGTTAGGATTGGAGTGGATGTTGGTACTTGTACTGACGTCGTTTGCTGTTGTGTCTCGTCAGTAGACTTTTCATACTGCCTCAAGTATGATTTTTCGGATCGGGTGCCCGTCTGTTGAGGCGTATCGGCTTGCGCCGTGCAAGCAAGCTTTTCCCCTTCTGAATCGCTGAGGGAAGCTGATGTAAAATTACCATCGTCTGGCAGGATGGAAATGACATTATAAGATTTTCCCTTTGACTTGGGCTTCTTTGAATCCCACTGCACGTCTTGGACGAGGTCTGGGTGTATCCACATGACTTCTCCTATCTCCAATGTTAAGGAAACAAGACCCTTATTGTTTTGAGTTGTAGCTGGAGGATGCTAGACGTCCAACCATGGAGCGGGGACTGGATAAGTTCCGTCAGGAACTGTGACCTTTGGAGTTTTGCCGAACTCGAGGGTCACCATATTGGCAGTGACTTTCTTCTACTCCGTCTTCAATGTCAGAACCCTGGCATCGATCAGGGCTTGTATTCTGTCCTTGAGGACATAACACTTGTCAGTAGGATGGTGGATCATCCTGTGGTAGAGGCAGTATTTAGGGTCGTTTATGCGCCCTATCTCATTGGGACGCCGAGCATCTAACAGTTTCATTTTGTTCCCTTTGTGGAGCAGATGGAAAATCGTGACCACCTGATCGTCTTTGAAGGAGTACTGCTTTGGAGGGAACTTAGGCTCCTGATTGCTGAAGCCGCTCTTCTTGGCCTTCGACTGCACATCTCCGGATAACTCCACAGACATAGTCTCTTTGCCTTTAGCTTGAGAAGATTGCGGTGGGTCGCCACGCCCTTTGTTGTTCATCCCCCACTTGCCTCTAGGGGCGGATGGTTCGAACTTTTTAGCCGACCTCGGCTATCTCTGCTTGTTCGATCAATTCCTTCCAAGTATGGGCTTTGACAGCCCCATGCGAACTTCCACTTGGTCTAAGAAGTTGTGTCTGCATGTCTGTAAGAGCATGGGTAATGGCATCCCTGCTGGGCACATCAAGGATAAATTTCTGAACCGTTCAATGTAGTCACGGATAGATTCGCCCTCCTCTGCACAGTGGAGAGGAGCTTGTCCATGGTCACTTCGGTATCGTCCTCATAGAAACGAGAGAGGAACCGAGTTTCCAGGTCGATCCAAGAGTTGATAGAGCCCGGGGGAGACTTCGGAACCAGTCAAATGCCACCCCCTTTAAGGTGCCAATGAATAGCCTAGCCATGATGGCGTCATTGCTTATAAAATTACCAGTCTGAGACCGAAAATAGTAGATGTGCTGATTTGGCGAGCTCTTTCCATCATAGGTATGCAACGTTGGTGGTTTGAACTTCGGTGGATATGGCACCGAATCCCACTCCAGCGGATAAGGATGGACTGCCCCTACCTTCTTTAATTCATCCCTCTGAGCTAGGGATGCGATTTGAGCTTGGAGGCCCTTAAGGACTTTGGCGTCTAAGGAAGAACCCTCCTTGGATTTCTCCGGCTTTGGCTGCTCATTGCTGAAGTGTTCATCCTCATCGTGATTGCTCCCGGCATCGTTGTCATTCCGATTGCTGAGGAGTCGAGCAAGCATCTGTTGAATATTATCCAAGGCTTCTTGCTGGGTTCTGGAAGTTTGCTCCTGAGCTTCCAAACGTCGACGAAGGTCGTCGTTAGCATTATCAGCCATGTTGACTGATGCTCTGTCTGTTCGTACTGAACTAACTGTCGCTGAAGAGGCGTACCCACTATCTTCATCTTCTTCATCCGACGGTTGGAATGATCTTGTGGGCTGTGACGAGGCTAGGGCCGTCGAGGAAGAAGGCTGCTCGTAACTGTAGGGTATCGCCACCCTAGACCTGGTGTTTCAAAAAACACCCTCTTCATGCACCAAGACTTCGCCTAAGCCTGGGCTGTAATCTGGATCTGGGGAGCTGTAGGGGGAGTCGTCAGATGTTTGTCTTCCCCTGCGTAACTCTCGTCCTCTTCCGGTCATGTTGACGGATGCAGAGGGTAGATCTCGTGAGGTGCTCCTTCTGCGATGCTTCATAGGGACAGTCGATCAAAGACTGATTGCCGGCATGGAGGAGTGGCGAGGATTCGTCGTGACCGGCAACGAGCTGAATGGATTGTCACCAGCTGGCATCCTCTTTGTTGACAACAGGGGAAGTAGTTCGGAAAGACACCGACTTCCGCTTGTTCGCCAAGAATTCCCGCAAGTCAGGCCCATGGGAGCCTACATAATCCTGTGGAGAGGACTTCTAGAGCGTACATAGGATGATGTTCCGTTCCTCTTATCCCTGCGGAAGGGATTAGCACTGAATAGTACTTCAGTTCTAGCTTCGCCAACAGGTGCGAGCTTAATGTTTGACGAACTGGAGAGCGGAGCACGCTGTGGTGCTTTACCCACTATGCCGCTGCGAAGGGGATTTGCCTTAGATAACACTTTGGCCCTAGCTTCGCGGCCATGGACGCAGTGAGTATGCTGTGGTACAGTAGCTTCGCTCATAAGAACAATGCTGGCACAAGGCATTGCTGCTCTTGAATTGGGTGATGGTATGATTGCCGTCTTGACTTTATGATTGGAGCAGACAGCCATCTTGCCTTTTTCTTCGCGAGAGAGGCGTGGTTTAGGCGTAGCTACACCTGAAGCTTCGGTTGGAGACTTCTGTTTAGGCTTCCATACCCGCCTTGGCAGAGGAGACTTAGGTTCGCAAGGAACCTGATTAGCCACACGCGAGGCTGAGGGGTATTGGCAGAATTCTGCTTCCGATTTCTACTTTGAAACCTTGGTCGTGAAAACCTTCCTATGCTTCCATGCTCGAAGCATTGGGCCACCCCCAGAGAGGACTTCTTCAAATCTTCCTTGATCGAACTGAACCACCAAGTTCTCACAAGCAAAGGAATCAGACTACGGACGTGCTTCCTTGTTGCACCAAATAACCGCAGTAGGTTCGCAGAGAACCTTTTCTGTCTCCGCAGAGACTTTCCTTGAAGATTTAGACAGAGAGGCTCTGGCTGCACCGGCTTTTCTGAATTCAGAGTTAGACCCGAAGGTCTGTTCGTCGCATTGCGACACTTGATTCTCAGCAGTGGAGAATGCGTTCCCCAGCGGAGTCGCCATCTTGTTTTCTATTGAATTTTGCAAAGGGGAAAACTTACAAAAAAAGAGTTGAGGAGTTAAATTACAAGTATTCTTAAAAAGATTACAAGTAGATCTCCTCAGAGATTCTGGAGAAGTGTGCCGATAGGAGTCTGGTCAGCGCGCGACCACTTTGTCCCTTTGACGATGCGAGCGATGAGATTCCCTTCTCGCCTGGTTCGGGGAATCAGAGAATAGAAGGTTGGTAGAACCCTCTTGCTGCTTCTCAAAACCGCCTTCAATTAGGAATTTCTTCTCGCCTGGTTCCGGAGATTCCTTGAGAGGAAGGACGATGTTAGGGTATCAACACCCTGGATAGAGAAAGCAATTCTCTAAAAGATCTCTGAATTCGAGAGCGCACGGTGCGTTGTGAAGAAATCTCTGCTTGTGGAGTCCTCTTGTGCGTCTGTGCCTGGTCTAAGCCTTTTCGTCGTCTCAGAAAATTGGCCCCTTTCCCTTGTACCCCTGATGGGCTATTTATAGGGAGAGCAAGGGTAAATCGTCCCTTAAAAATATAGAAACAGATTGAATCGAATCTGTTTGAATCCGGAAAGTAGCCTTGCTGCGAGGCTAAGATCAGCTTCTGCGAAGCTAGAATTGGCAGGTCGGTTGATCTTCTTGATCCTTTCCATATCGTTGGAGGATTTCCCCTGATCTTCTTACTCGTTTTAGGAGAGTCAAGAGATTGTGGCAATCAACTGCCAAATTTAATCTCTGATTTGATCTTAATTGGATTCGATCTGATTGGATCGGATCTCATCCGGAGATTTGATTGGTCAAAGGTTGACCATAGCAGACCAATGGCGGAGCTGCCCGCATTGAACTCATAGCGAAGCTAGAGGCAGCTTCTGGCGAAGTCTGAAAGAAACCCTTTGGCGGAGCTGGAAGTCCTCTGTGGCGAAGTTGCGAGTTAGCTTCCTGGCGAGGCTTCAAATGGCTTCGAGGCGAAGTCGAGTGATATTAGCCTCTCAAGCGAGGCTATCCCTTTGGGCTCATGCGATGCTAAGTGCTAGCACCTTAAACCTGCTGAGGTCTGTTTAGAAACAATCCGAGTTCACTGTCTGCTTGCTGGATCAGTGGAGTCCAAGTTGCTTCCTTGTCCCTTGGAGATGGGTGAAAACTGGTCGTCAGCTTGTCTGTCACTTATCGTTTGTAAATGTCAACAAGTTTAGACATTGTTCAGACCAATAAGAATCTTGTCTTTTTTAAGTGTCAATACTTAGGACATGATTGAAAACGAGCACAAAGACATACACAAAACATAATATCCAGCCTACTAGCCGTCAAATACAATAAACTACCAATCATGCTACGATAAAGCTTAATGTCTACATTTTTACCTTGTTCATTGTAACACCCCGCTTCCGGAATACGTACATAGTTGCGTATTCAGATTTTTCAGTCGTATTTTTTCGATTTTACCTTCTGCACTTGTTTTGTATTATGGGATGCTTACATGATCGTTTTGCCTTGGATCTGGATTCGTGAACTCGGAGTCAGCCCTAATCTGAACCGGGAACCCGATCCTAGAGTATTGCTCGATTTGGACATTCTGGTATTCCGATTTGACCGATTTCAGTTTTAAACATCATTTTCTAATATTTTGGATTTTCTATGATTTTTTAAATTTTTCAGAATTAAATTGTGAATCTTCAAAACCGGGGTCGACCGATACTGCTGACCGATTCTCAGATTTTTAATTTACAAACGGAGTTAAATTTTAAGAAACGGCTTTCCTGTAACTTCTTAAAATCATATTTTCTATCTAAATACTTTTTGAGAATTTCTAAATTTATCAAAATTCCACTGGATTTGGTGTCGGCCAGTATCACTGGTTGATTCCAGGATTTTAGTTTACGATTGGAATCAAATTTCTAGATTCCGCTTTCATATTACTTCTTAGAATTATATTTTCTCCTTCAGGCTTTTTCTGAGAATTTTCAGAATTTATCAAATTCCGGCCAACCCGGTGTAGACCGATATTGACGGTCGACTTATGATTTTTATTTTGAAAATAAGATTGAATTTCTAAAAACTGATTTCACCAAAAATCTTTTTATAATATTTATTATTTTTGAGAATTTTTGGGAAGCTTTCCAAGCTACTTTATTTTTGGACTTTTCCGGAGTTTTCGGTGTTTTCCCAGATACCGGAATAGTATCCAGATATTTTTCCCACTTTTCTCTCTCCTCGCTAGACGCGAGTTTCACCAACCTAGGATTCTGCATTTAATGCAGAGATCCTCCCCATGCCGCATTTAATGCACTGCTAATCAATTCAAATCAAGTCATTATGACTTTTGTCCTTTTGTTAAACGCAGCTTTTTGCACCTTCCCTGGACGCTGAGATAATTCCCGCGTTTGGCTCCTTATTTGCCTAGACGCAGCCTTTTCATTGCATGAGACGCAGCATTTTGAGGAGACGCAACTTTAGAATGAAACATATGTTTCATAAAGTTGGTATGGCAATATTATATCATTTTCCCCCATGTATATATACACCCCCCCTATTTTATCTTCTCCTCTCCTTTTCATTTTCTTCCTTCCTCCTCCAACAGCAAGCTCAGGCAGCAAGAAAACAGCAGCCCTATTGGTGCTTTGCCTCCCTCCTTGGCCACCTACTTTCATCACCATCACCACCATTCCTCCACCAAGTCCTCCACCTCCTTCTCCTCTATCTCCTCCTCCATTTCCAACAACTACACCACCTTCTTCTTCTTCTTTTCCACCAAGAAAACTCAAGAAAACCCATTATCACCATTACCTTCTTCCTCATTTTCACCACTATATACACCACTTTAGCCACCACCAACCATACCATCTTCTCCTCCTCGTCATCCTCTTTCCGACGAACTATAGATTCGTCCTCCGAAACATCGTTTGCAAAATCCCATTTTTTTCATTTGAACTATTCTTACACCATCAACCTCCTTCTCTTTTAGGGCCAGCCACCTCCTTAGGATTGGGGGCCGAGCTCCTCTTCGTCGGTAATATCTCCGGTGATTATTTCGGTAATCGTTCACGATTATTCCGGTAATCTTTCCGGTGTCAATTGCAACGACAAACACTAAACACCACCACCCCGAAATCACCTTCCCTCCTCTGTTTTATTGCTGACGCGGATCTCACTCCCGCGTCTAGGCAATTCCTTAACGCGGCCTTCGCGTTCTTGTATCGACGCAACGCGGAGTCCAGGCCCGCGTCTGTGTCCTTCTCGTATCAACACGACGCGGAACCCATGCCCGCGTCTGTGTTCTTCTTGTGCTAACGCGACGCAGAACCCACGTCCGCGTCCGCGTTCTCCTCGCGTCCTGACTTGAACGCTCGCGTTTGTGACATCTCCGCAGCGCGTCTCCCACGTCTGCGATTCCCGCGTCTCCATTCTCTTCTCCCTGTTATTTGAACGCATTGACGCGTTGATTACCTGGATTCCAGAACTTGGGATTTCACAGGTTTTCCAGAATTTTAGGCGAGTGTTCTCGCTTTCTCATTGGACTTTCCCGCATCGTCGGGTTGACTTACATAACATTATGTATTTATATCGGTGTTCTCGTTTGGTATTGTGATGTATATGCTTGTTATATTAACTGTTGACATACATCTGTCTGTATCATACTTGACAACTAATGTGCTATCACCTGACATGACTTACTACCTGGCATATGATTTACCACCTGCTTCTTGACACGCTGATACTTGAACCCCTGAAAAAGGGAGGCTCCTGACTTTACTCCTGTTGATCCCCGTAATGGGATAACCATGAATATAAGATTACTATGGATACTCTGTGGACATTTTTACTGGATAAATTATTATAAGAAGACAACTTGTACCTGGTTTGAGGGAAACTGATGGGCCCTGATTAATCATGTTTATGGTGGTCTTATCGAGCCGCGCGTGGCCAAATACTTGAGGGATCACCTGGCGGCCACCAGGGATTCCGTGGGGTGTGCTGGCACCCCTACTCCTGATTATTCCTGCCGGGTATGCACACGCCCTAGGCCTATTTCTATGGGATCTGCGATACTCTATTCCCTTTCGGGCGACCATAAGTCCCGGTACCTAGCGGTACGTTCCGGCTCAGCATCGGATACTCCTGAACCGTTATCCCGGGCATGTACGGGGCCCATCCGAAACATGATTCATCGAACTTTATCAGTTTCCAAATAACTTGCTATATAAGTTGTGAGTGGAAGTATGTGGAATGGGACACATACTGAAGCCTGCAACTTAGACGGCCCCAATTATAATAAGATGCTAAGATACCATTGTTGTGTTGTTTTGTAACTCGGGTTGTATGCGTTTGGATTACGGTGACATGGGATAAAGGTATATAAATGAGGTTTTCTTTGTCTGGATTATTCCTTCGATGTACTAGTCTCATGATACCGTGACTTAAGCTTATACAATCAGTTTTACTCGTAATCGGCTTTATTCGGTTTCATCGGTTTTATGTTAGTCTAGGAGATATCTGGTATTGTCCTAGTTACTTTATTTCTCGTCTCGTTACTTTCCCTTATCTTATCATACCATGAGTATTCTCTACTTGATATCACTTGTTATGCATCTACTTGCTTCTGCATGCTTATGCTCACGACACGGTTTTCAATGCATGCTTATGATTCGGTTTTATCGATACACGTGCTTATCCTTGCACGCCATCTGGCTTTCGCCTCACCTCTCGCCTGGGGAGTTCTGACTCCTCTGGATCCTCATGTCCAGGTCCTGGAGCTTGGACCGAAGGAGATCTTCCTGCTGAGGACCAAGCTTACTTCTGTGGAGCAGACAGATCAGTTGTAGCTCCAGTCCCATCCTTGCTCCCCCTGTTGGCTCGCGGCTTCTCCAGCTATCTCGTGAGCGCCCTTTTGTACTATTCATACATGTACATATCTTTGTATTCTCGCATTTGCGCCCATCAGGTGATGTAATATTCTTGTAATATTTGTCACCTCTGGTGATAACTTTGTAATTGTACTTACGTATGTTAGAATGTATAATGCACCGCTTGCTTCCGTACTCTGATTCTTGCCTGTACTGATGCTTAGCGTATATACGTGAGGGTAATTCTGACCTGCGTATATACGTCGCAGTAACGTACCCGTACCCGCCGGATCGGGGCGTTACAGGGTGGTATCAGAGCCTAGGCTCTTACATCCTCAGTACGTCCAGACGGCAAATTAATGGTAAAGAAATTTGCAACTGGAATACAAGAGTCCTGGTTATACAATCCAACTACAAGTGCAGAGTTATCTATTCCTTCCTTCTGATCCATTTCTTGAATCCTGAGACATTCAATCTTTTACCTTCCAGTTATCTCTTTCTTCTTGTTACCCACTTCAACCAACTCAAATATGGAAAGACGGGGAACACGTAATGGTGCTGGTACTTCTCAAGATGGACCCAACAGAGACAATGATGGTATGATAAGGATACTTCAAGGGATGATGCAGAGTCAATAACAGCAGACAGAGCTTCTACGACAAGGACTGTTAGTTGCACCCCGAGAACAGAGGCCAGGCAACGTGTCGGATTTCAGGAGATTACAGCCGGCGATCTTTTCAGGAACAGAGAAGCCTCTGGATGCGGAACAGTGGCTAATAGACACAACAGATCTTTTGAAGGCGGCCCGAGTCCCTGATGAGAACCAAGTGGAAGTGGCCAAAATACAATTGAAGGACGTGGCCCGAACATGGTGGTTGGCGGAAGAAGCAACACTGGAGAAACCCATCACATGGGACCAGTTCTCAAAGGGTTTCTACGAGAGATTCTTCCCTGTAACAGCTCAAAGGGACATGGAAGAACAATTTATCCGCCTGCAGCAGCGCAACCGATCAGTTGATGAATATGCTGCTGAATTCTTGAGGCTCAGCAGGTTTGCTCCCTACATGGTGGCAGACGAAGAGAAACGGGCGAGCAGATTTCAGCAAGGGCTGAAGATGGATGTCCAGATATATCTCATACCTCAACAGCTGAAGACATACTCCCAGGTTCTCTCCATTGCCCGAGAAGTAGAACGAGGACTGGAGAAGAAGAATGAGAACCCGGTACAGAACAAGTCAGTGAAGAGACCCTTTCAATTGATGAATGAAGAAGATGCAGCAAGGACCCCCAACGGGCCGATAGTCAAGCGACCATTCCGACCTCCCCCTCAGCAGATGATATGCGGGTACTGCCAAAAGCCCGGACACATCCAACGCAACTGCCGAAGGGCTAATGGACTATGTTTGGTGTGTGGATCCGGTAATCACTCGACAGGCGGTTGCCCATTCAAGAGGACCTATCCAACACCACCAACAATTCCAGCACAAGCAACACCCCCGGCACTTCCAGCTCCACCACTGAGGAGGAACCCAGAACCCGTTGACCGAAGAGCTCCATTCCCTCCCCAGCAGTATGATCAGCCACAGAGAGGAGTAAGAACTAGAGCAGATCATGGCAGAGGTCAAGTCTACAACATGGCGGCAGAGGCATCAGACGAAGCAGCAGCAGAATGTGAAGACCAGTATCCAGAGCAGGAACCTTGAGGATATCACTATAACCGTTACCCTGATCTTTTGTATTTTGAGTTGGTAATCTTTCGTAAATATCCCACTTTATCATTCTCTCATTTTCAATCCTGGTCTCTCCTATGTTCATCTTCCCCTTATCGAAATTGCGAGGACGCAATTTTTTGTAAGGTGGGTGGATTGTAACACCCCGCTTCCGGAATACGTACATAGTTGCGTATTCAGATTTTTCAGTCGTATTTTTTCGATTTTACCTTCTGCACTTGTTTTGTATTATGGGATGCTTACATGATCGTTTTGCCTTGGATCTGGATTCGTGAACTCGGAGTCAGCCCTAATCTGAACCGGGAACCCGATCCTAGAGTATTGCTCGATTTGGATATTCTGGTATTCCGATTTGACCGATTTCAGTTTTAAACATCATTTTTCTAATATGTTGGATTTTCTATGATTTTTTAGAATTTTTCAGAATTAAATTGTGAATCTTCAAAACCGGGGTCGACCGATACTGCTGACCGATTCTCGGATTTTTAATTTACAAACGGAGTTGAATTTTAAGAAACGGCTTTCCTGTAACTTCTTAAAATCATATTTTCTATCTAAATACTTTTTTGAGAATTTTCTAAATTTATCAAAATTCCACTGGATTTGGTGTCGGCCAGTATCACTGGTTGATTCCAGGAATTTTAGTTTACGATTGGAATCAAATTTCTAAATTCTGCTTTCATATTACTTCTTAGAATTATATTTTCTCCTTTCAGGCTTTTTCTGGGATTTTCAGAATTTATCAAATTCCGGCCAACCCGGTGTAGACCGATATTGACGGTCGACCTTATGATTTTTATTTTGAAAATAAGATTGAATTTCTGAAAATCGATTTCACCAAAAATCTTTTTATAATATTTATTATTTTTGAGAATTTTTGGGAAGCTTTCCAAGCTACTTTATTTTTGGACTTTTCCGGAGTTTTCGGTGTTTTCCTAGATACCGGAATAGTATCCAGATATTTTTCCCACTTTTCTCTCTCCTTGCTAGACGCGAGTTTCACCAACCTAGGATTCTACATTTAATGCAGAGATCCTCCCCATGCCGCATTTAATGCACTGCTAATCAATTCAAATCAAGTCATTATGACTTTTGTCCTTTTGTTAAACGCAGCTTTTTGCACCTTCCCTGGACGCTGAGATAATTCCCGGTTTGGCTCCTTATTTGCCTAGACGCAGCCTTTTCATTGCATGAGACGCAGCATTTTGAGGAGACGCAACTTTAGAATGAAACATATGTTTCATAAAGTTGGTATGGCAATATTATATCATTTTCCCCCATGTATATATACACCCCCCCTATTTTATCTTCTCCTCTCCTTTTCATTTTCTTCCTTCCTCCTCCAACAGCAAGCTCAGGCAGAAAGAAAACAGCAGCCCTATTGGTGCTTTGCCTCCCTCCTTGGCCACCTACTTTCATCACCATCACCACCATTCCTCCACCAAGTCCTCCACCTCCTTCTTCTCCATCTCCTCCTCCATTTCCAACAACTACACCACCTTCTTCTTCTTCTTTTCCACCAAGAAAACTCAAGAAAACCCATTATCACCATTACCTTCTTCCTCATTTTCACCACTATATACACCACTTTAGCCACCACCAACCATACCATCTTCTCCTCCTCGTCATCCTCTTTCCGACGAACTATAGATTCGTCCTCCGAAACATCGTTTGCAAAATCCCATTTTTTCATTTGAACTATTCTTACACCATCAACCTCCTTCTCTTTAAGGGCCGGCCACCTCCTTAGGATTGGGGGCCGAGCTCCTCTTCGTCGGTAATATCTCCGGTGATTATTTCGGTAATCGTTCACGATTATTCCGGTAATCTTTCCGGTGTCAATTGCAACGACAAACACTAAACACCACCACCCCGAAATCACCTTCCCTCCTCTGTTTTATTGCTGACGCGGATCTCACTCCCGCGTCTAGGCAATTCCTTAACGCGGCCTTCGCGTTCTTGTATCGACGCAACGCGGAGTCCAGGCCCGCGTCTGTGTCCTTCTCGTATCAACACGACGCGGAACCCATGCCCGCGTCTGTGTTCTTCTTGTGCTAACGCGACGCAGAACCCACGTCCGCGTCCGCGTTCTCCTCGCGTCCTGACTTGAACGCTCGCGTTTGTGACATCTCCGCAGCGCGTCTCCCACGTCTGCGATTCCCGCGTCTCCATTCTCTTCTCCCTGTTATTTGAACGCATTGACGCGTTGATTACCTGGATTCCAGAACTTGGGATTTCACAGTGTTTTCCAGAATTTTAGGCGAGTGTTCTCGCTTTCTCATTGGACTTTCCCGCATCGTCGGGTTGACTTACATAACATTATGTATTTATATCGGTGTTCTCGTTTGGTATTGTGATGTATATGCTTGTTATATTAACTGTTGACATACATCTGTCTGTATCATACTTGACAACTAATGTGCTATCACCTGACATGACTTACTACCTGGCATATGATTTACCACCTGCTTCTTGACACGTTGATACTTGAACCCCTGAAAAAAGGGAGGCTCCTGACTTTACTCCTGTTGATCCCCGTAATGGGATAACCATGAATATAAGATTACTATGGATACTCTGTGGACATTTTTACTGGATAAATTATTATAAGAAGACAACTTGTACCTGGTTTGGGGGAAACTGATGGGCCCTGATTAATCATGTTTATGGTGGTCTTATCGAGCCGCGCGTGGCCAAATACTTGAGGGATCACCTGGCAGCCACCAGGGATTCCGTGGGGTGTGCTGGCACCCCTACTCCTAATTATTCCTGCCGGGTATGCACACGCCCTAGGCCTATTTCTATGGGATCTGCGATACTCTATTCCCTTTCGGGCGACCATAAGTCCCGGTACCTAGCGGTACGTTCCGGCTCAGCACCGGATACTCCTGAACCGTTGTCCCGGGCATGTACGGGGCCCATCCGAAACATGATTCATCGAACTTTATCAGTTTCCAAATAACTTGCTATATAAGTTGTGAGTGGAAGTATGTGGAATGGGACACATACTGAAGCCTGCAACTTAGACGGCCCCAATTATAATAAGATGCTAAGATACCATTGTTGTGTTGTTTTGTAACTCGGGTTGTATGCGTTTGGATTACGGTGACATGGGATAAAGGTATATAAATGAGGGTTTCCTTGTCTGGATTATTCCTTCGATGTACTAGTCTCATGATGCCGTGACTTAAGCTTATACAATCAGTTTTACTTGTAATTGGCTTTATTCGGTTTCATCGGTTTTATGTTAGTCTAGGAGATATCTGGTATTGTCCTAGTTACTTTATTTCTCGTCTCGTTACTTTCCCTTATCTTATCATACCATGAGTATTCTCTACTTGATATCACTTGTTATGCATCTACTTGCTTTTGCATGCTTATGCTCACGACACGGTTTTCAATGCATGCTTATGATTCGGTTTTATCGATACACGTGCTTATCCTTGCACGCCATCTGGCTTTCGCCTCACCTCTCGCCTGGGGAGTTCTGACTCCTCTGGATCCTCATGTCCAGGTCCTGGAGCTTGGACCGAAGGAGATCTTCCTGCTGAGGACCAAGCTTACTTCTGTGGAGCAGACAGATCAGTTGTAGCTCCAGTCCCATCCTTGCTCCCCCTGTTGGCTCGCGGCTTCTCCAGCTATCTCGTGAGCGCCCTTTTGTACTATTCATACATGTACATATCTTTGTATTCTCGCATTTGCGCCCATCAGGTGATGTAATATTCTTGTAATATTTGTCACCTCTGGTGATAACTTTGTAATTGTACTTACGTATGTTGGAATGTATAATGCACCGCTTGCTTCCGTACTCTGATTCTTGCCTGTACTGATGCTTAGCGTATATACGTGAGGGTAATTCTGACCTGCGTATATACGTCGCAGTAACGTACCCGTACCCGCCGGATCGGGGCGTTACATTCATCCTTGTCAAGCTTGGTGGTTGTTGCCATGGGAGTTTTACTAGTTCTAGCTCCTTCAAGTCCAAATCTCTTGATAAGTTCCTTTGTATACTTGGCTTGATTGATGAAGATCCCATCCTTTCTTTACTTGATTTGGAGACCAAGGAAATAGTTGAGCTCACCCATCATAGACATTTCGAATTCTTCCTTCATGCATGATTCAAAAGTTTGGCAAAGGGTTTCATTAGTAGAACCAAAAATGATATCATCCACATAAATTTGCACAATAAGAATATCATTTTCAACATGTTTTGTAAATAAAGTAGTATCAATTTTTCCTTTCTTAAACCATTTGAAATTAGAAATGAAGAAAGCCTTTCATACCAAGCCCTAGGGGCTTGTTTTAAACCATAAAGAGCTTTGTCAAGTTTGAAAATAGAATCCGGATGTGTAGGATCAACAAACCCGGGGGTTGTTCAACATACACCTCCTCTTCAATAAATCCATTTAAGAAAGCACTTTAACATCCATTTGAAAAAGCTTAAAATCTTATATGAAGCAAATGCAAGTGTCATCCGTATGGCTTCAAGCCGTGCTACGGTGCAAAGGTTTCATCAAAATCGATACCTTCGATTTGAGTGTAACCTTGGGCAACTAACCTAGCTTTATTCCTAATAACGTTACCCGACTCATCTAACTTGTTCTTAAAGATCCACTTAGTACCAATTGTTGGTCTATCATGGGGTCTAGGAACAAGATGCCAACTTGGTTGCGCTCAAATTGATTGAGTTCCTCTTGCATGGCTAGCAACCAATATGAATCGGCCTCAGCTTCGAGGACGCTTTTGGGTTCAACAAGAGAAATAAAGGCATAGTGTCCACAAAAATCATGAAGTTGAGAACGAGTAGTTACCCCTTGAGAAACTTCACCTAAAACAAGGTCCTTGGGATGATGTGGATTGTATCTCCAATCCTTTGAAAGTTGTTAAGTAGGCTCCACTTCAATTCTTTGAATTTCATTTCCTTGAGCCTCTTGATCCATAGTTGCACTTCCTTCATCATCCTTTGGCATGCCTTCAAGAGTAGGTGAGTCCTTCAAAGTGACTTTCTCCATGTCTTCATGCAAAGAATCTATTTCTACAACATTCTTAACAAACACATTAGATTCCTCAAATTTTACATGTATAGACTCTTCAATAGTTAAGGATGACTTATTGAAAACTCTATAAGCTTTACTAGTATTTGAGTAACCTACAAAGATTGCTTTATAAGACCTAGCATCAAATTTTCCCAAATTGTCTTTTGTATTTAAAACAAAACATTTGCATCCAAAAACTTTAAAGTATGAAACATTTGGCTTTCTAGAAAAATAAATCTCAAAAGATGTTTTTGAAGTATTTTTGCATAAGAAAACTCTATTTGATATGTAGCATGATGTATTAACGGCCTCGGCCCATAGATAATGAGGGAGACCATATTCACTAATCATTGTCCTAGCCATCTCTTGTAATGTCCGATTTTTCCGCTCAACTACTCCATTTTGTTGTGGAGTTCTAGGACAAGATAGTTCATGCTTAATTCCATGTTCTTCACAAAAAGTGATAAAGGGTAGGTTAATGAATTCACCACCTCTATCACTTCTTATTCTTAAAATTGAAGAATCATTTTCCTTTTCAACTCTTTTCTTAAAGGCTTGAAAATGTGAAAAGACTTGATTTTTATGCTCTAAAAAGAAAACCCATGTAAAACGCGAAAAATCATCAACCAAAACAAATGCAAAACGATTCCCACTTAGACTTTTGGTTTTAGTAGGACCAAACAAATCCATATGGATCAACTCCAAGGGACGTGATGTCATGATATCCTTGATTGACTTGAAAGAGGACTTGGTTTGTTTCCCAAGTTGGCAGCGTCGCAAACGCGGTCCTTTTCAAAGTTCAAGCAAGGAATACCCTTCACCATTTCCTTGTTGTTTAACCTAGATAGATGGTCAAAAGAAATGTGGTCTAATCTTCTATGCCACAACCAAGAGTCATCATCGAGGGCTTTCAAACAAGTGATATTGCAAGACATATTAGACAAATCAATCATATAATATTGCTTTCACGAAAATCGGAAAATATACATGTGTTGGAATGTCTATCAATAACTTTACAAGCTAAATTATCAAAAACAACATCAAAACCTTTATCACAAAGTTGACTAATACTCAAGAGATTATGCTTGAGGCCATCAACTAAAACAACATTTTCTATTAAAGGGGATGTACCAAGTTTAACATTACCAATACCGATGATTTTACCCTTGGTATCATCTCCGAAGGTGACGGTGCCACCTTCATGGTATCTTGATAGGGTTGTAAAGTTGTTGATATCCCAAGTCATGTGCCTTGAGCAACCACTATCAAGATACCACAATCCTTTACGTCGTTGCGCCTTGGAAAGTACCTACATCATTTAACAAATTTATTGACTTTGGTACCCAAATTCTCTTGGGTCCTTGAAAGTTAGTATTTCGAACCCAAACATTATGACGAGATGCATTTAGTCTATCATAGAAAAACTTAACTAAGTGACCTTTACGGTCACAAAAGGTGCATGAAAATACCTTCCCATACATGAATGCATGATGTGTGTGTAGAGGGTGAGCATGTTTGGGGGGTTTGACATGATGTAAAGGTTGTGAGGTATGAACATGAGCATGAGCATGAGATTGTTTCTTAGAGGCTTGTTTCTTAGGAAACATAGCCTCAAGCCTATTCTTGTCAAATTCACACTTTTTCAAAACAACTCCTAAAGAATCAATTTTCTCTTTTAGCATGGAAATCTCATTTTCATTAACTTGTGAAAACTTACCCTTGCAAGAAATCTTATAGTTATCAAAATCCTTTTGGGTGGAAACTAAAGTAGAAGATAATTCATCTTTTTCTTTAGTAAGAGTAAAAACATGATGATTAAGAGACTCATTTTCCTTTTCATATTTAAATACTTTTTCTTAAGAACATCATAGTTATGTGAGAGTTCTACAAATGCTTCTCCTAGTTCATCCATGGAAAGCTCATCATCAAAAGAGGTGGAAGGGGTTACCTTGCTTGTGCCTTCATTAGCCATGAAGCACATGTTGGCGGTGTCAACTTCTTCCTCGGATTCACTCTCGGAATCCCATGTAGCCTTCAATGCTTTCTTCTTGTAAGGCTTCTTGGAGGTGGAAGGCTTGACTTTATCCGGACATTCCGCCACAATATGGCCCGGTCTTTGGCAATTGAAGCAAATAATCTTCTTTTCTTCTTTACCTCCTTGCCATCTCCTTCTTCCTTGGAACTTTGCCTTATTATACATCCTCCGAACGTTCTTAACAAGAAGTGAGAGCTCTTCGTCATCTTCTTCTTCATCGTCTTCGTCGGAGTATGAGGATTGACTCTTGAAGGCAATAGCTTTCTTCTTGGAGGGAGTCATTTCCTCCCTTGCTTTTCTCTCCATCTCATGGGTTTTGAGGTTCCCAATGAGACCTATAAGCTCCATCTCCTCCTTGTCATTGAGTTCCTTCAAGGTAGTTGCTTTGACTTCCCATGAATGAGGAAGAGCCCGGATGATCTTCCTTACTCTTTGGTCGTTGTCAATACCATCACCTAGAGAAGAAAGTCCATTAGTAATCTTGGTAAATCTAGTAACCATATCATCTATGGTTTCATTTTCATTCATAGAAAAATTCTCATATTGGGACCGAAGAAGGTCTATCTTAGCCCTCTTCACTTGTGAGGTCCCCTCATGTGTAACAAGCAAATGTGACTAAATTTCAAATGCGGATTTATAATGCATTACTCTAGCAATATCATCATCATTAAGTGCTTGAAGTAATGCATAGTATGCTCTAGAGTTAGCATCAAATTCTTTGGTCTCAATTTCGGACCAAGTGGACTCATCACCGGTGGGTGCATTAAATGGTTTGGTCACCGCCTTTGCAACCCGGCTTCCTAGGGATTGCAAGAAAACGGTCATCTTAACCTTCCATATGAGAAAGTTAAGGCCATCAAACATTGGGGGGGTCTTAATTCCATCGGCCATTTTTACTAAGTGAAAGAGTATGAAATGAATGTGGTGATTAGCAAATAAAGGATCTCTCTAAGGATGTTAAGCCAAGAGCCTAGAGACCTAAGCTCTGATACCAATTGAAAACACCTAGAGGGGGGGTGAATAGGTGAAAATGCTAATCTAACAATCTTTTAAAAACAAGTATGAATGAATGATGCAACGATCACTCAAAACAAGACTAAGAGCCGAATACCCGGTGAAGGGTTCTGAACTACTTCCTCGTGATTCCTCTAGATATGAGTTTGAGGTGCGTATTGCAATCTTGTTGTATGAGTAATGATCGACAATGAGGTAAGAAATGAATTGGAAGCAATAATGAAATGCACACAAGATATATCACAAGTTATGAAAGAATAGCAATAACACAAGCAAGAAAGTAAGAGCAATAGAGAGCAAAGAGAAAATCAATCGCAAACACAAAGTATTTGTTTCGAGATTCGAGCCACCGCTCTACTCCCCGCCTTCACCGCCGTGAAGGGTTTTCACTATCCACCGAGGACTTTACAAGGTCTACCGAAGACCGGAGTACCGAACTCCACCACTTACAAACCTCTACCGAAGAGGTATCTCAACAAGAACAAGAAGAAGGAACAAGTAGCCAAGTGATCACTAAAAGGATCACAAACTTCTTACAAACTTTCTCTTTACAACTTCCTTATAGAATGAGGATGGGAATTTTGGCTCTAAAAGTGTAGTGAGAAAAACAAACTCAGTTGTAAATGAAACTTGCTTGAGAACACAACTGAAAAACAATAGCCAAGAATGCAAGAGAGAATTGAGAGCTTTGAAACTTTTTCTTTCTTTTGAAAAACTTGTAAACTAGGGATTTTTCTTGGTATCTTTGCAAGAGACCTATCTCCTCTATTTATAGGGAGAGGAAGGGATTAAAACTTATTTAATTTAAGCTTATTTGATCAGAAAATAATCCACAATACTCAGAAAAAGTCTGCCACAAAAACAGTGTAAAAACAGATTTCAGATTTGCACCAAAGAGGAAAGAGCCGTTGGGCTCTGGCAGGCTTGGCGGTCGACCGTCCCGGTCAGCCGTCAGCCCTGCTGGCATATAGCCGTTGGGCTCGGGTCGACCGGTCGGCCGACCGGCAAAGAGAAGGAAACACAGTTTTGTATAGGCGGTCGGCCGGTCGGCCGATGATCGATGGGGAAACTAGCACTCAAAATGTGTATTTATGAAATCAAATGAAAAGCTCGAATGTGCTTAGTATACCCTCGATACTTCCGTTATAGCATTGGCTTAACGGGTCGTATCCACAGGGAAGGGAGGCGATAGAAGCATTAACAGTCTCTAGTCACGTCAGATGTTAACAATTCTTCTATGTTGAAAGAATGAAAAAGAATGAGAAAATGAAAATAAGCATGTGGTAGGTGAGGAGAGCGATGAAAACGGCGATGTAAAAACCAAAAGAGAAGTGAAGAAGATGGAACTAGGTAAACTAAGAAGGCGATGAAAACACCGATAGAAAAATGAGAAAAGAATTTGGAAAACGATTTCTAAAACAAAGGTAAAAGAAAACTCATGGCTACTAACTACTAAGTACTCCACTAACCATGCTAACCTCTTCGAGATAGTTGCCTCACATTTTGATCCTTGGCCATCACAATCCTTGCCTTCAAAGAGACGGTACAAAGCATGGCTCACCGATGGTTCATAACAATCACAACATTGCAACAAGAACAAGCTAGTACAAGCATCAACTCACCAACAATTAAAAGAATGCATGAAATAAAAGAGCATGAAGTAAAAGAGAGTTAGCTTGGTTAGCAAGTTAGCAAGTTAGCTAGCATGAAATAAAAGAGCATGAAATAAAAGAGAGTTAGCTTGGTTAGCAAGTTAGCAAGTTAGATGTTAGAACCCATCATCTTTGGCCATCAATGGCTCTTGCAAGAACAAGGCCTTGTAGAGGCAACCCGATTCATGTGGATTATCAAGTAAGTGGTTAGATAGGTTAGTGGTTAGTAGTTAGATTGCCATGAGAAGAAAAACTAGCAACAAAACATCATGTAGAAGATGAAGGAGATTACAATGGAAGAGAAAGGAGGTACCTTTACATAGAGTGTCACTCTCTATTACATCAATCCCTCACTATCTCTCTCTCTATGAATCACTCAGCCCTACTACAATGATCTAAGAAAAAGAAAAGAAAATACAAGAAAATGAAGAACTCTCACCTACACTACACTAAATCTGCACCTACTCCTAAAAACGAAGACTGCTCGCGCTCTGGGCAATTGCAGGGGTATTTATAGGCAGAAGAAGGCTCCAGAAGACGAGACGGGGCCACGCGTCGAAAATCGACGCGTGGCTCCACTGGATTGCCGCAAATTCTCAAGGTTTGCTGCAAATTTGCGGCAATTCCAGAGGGTTAGCTCACTAGATTTCGTCAGGGGCTTCGTCTGGCTTCTAGCTGCTTCCAAATATATCCAATTTCGGGTAATTTCGACCGCAGATTCGTCTGATGTGCGCAAGAGGCTAGGTTCAATGAATCTTCTAGATAATCCCTTACTTGGCCTCCAAGTAATGCGGATTTAATTACCCTTAATTGGGTCTAATTAGGCTCTTATTCCATCTTTGCCCTTGAACTTTGGTTGTACCTGCAATAAAGACCAAAACACGTATTAGACCGACTATTTATTCATAAACTGGTGGGAAAATGCGATATAATAATGCAGAATTTATAGACTAATCACACCCCCACACTTATTCTTTTGCTCGTCCCGAGCAAAACAAAGAAAAGAAAAACTATACTACAAATTTTATTACACCACTTTCGCAGGTGACGCGATTGCACTGAGCGTGTGCAACAAGCCGTTAAACCTCTAGGTTACCCTAGAGGAGGAGTGTTGTCTCCTGAGGGTTTTCAGCGGATTACACCCACAAAATCCATAAAGAAAGAAGACAAATGTTAGTATTTTGAAAACGCATTTTGAAAGAGAGACAAGTTTACGAACTATTTTTGCAAAAATATAAGTGATCTTAGGTCATAAGTCCACCTATAATCATTCTCATTTAAACTTAGTCTCTATGCAAGATCTTGTCTTCAATTAAGGTAAGAATTCAAAATTGGATTGAATATTTTATCTTTCATAAAACCTAGATAGTATGCACACCGTGACAGTGAAGATTTCTGGGATTTCAACTCTAACCATAAAGCCATTTATTTATATATATTTATATTTCCTTTTTTTTTTATTCTTCCCTTAGTTTAGGCTTTCTAGTTCACCCTTGTAACGAGCCTATAACCGATGACTCCCAAACCAGACGGTCTTAGGGCACCAGATGAGAAAACATCCCTCGGGTTTAAGGTCTCGAGTGAAAAAGGCCACGAAACTAAAGGGGATTATTATTATTTTTTTACCACCGTTAGGCGTGAATAATCATGCTTCTTGAGGCATAGTTATCCAGCTTAATAAGTGATGCTTTATTCACATATATATATATATTTTTTTTCTTTTTTTTTTTCTTTTTTTTTATGGCCTTTTTGGTCTTTGTTTCCATCCCAAAAATGTGTAAGTGTGAAGTGCATACTTATCTAAGGCAAAAAATTCAAGATAAGAATATCTCCCCAATTTTTCTTACTTAGCCTATAATTTCAAACAAGATCTATTATTTCAACTAGGTTTAAGATGTCATAATTAAGGCTTTCTTAATTTCTAAGATACATCTTAATTTTCTTAAAAATAGATCAAAACTTTGTCTCTTATTTCAAAAAGTTTTTTTTTAATTTTTTATTTTTTTATTTTTTATTTTTTCTAAAAGAAGTGTAAAGGAAAGAAGATCTAAAAACTCTATGTTAGTAAACCCTCCCTCACACTTATTTCATGCATTGTCCTCAATGCATCATGATATATGTATGCATGAAACAAAATAGAGAGGGAAGGAAAAAATTACCTTAAGGTGGTGGTTCCGGTGGCGGTCTGATTGGTCCACGAAAGGCGGCCCAATCATTATTGCGTGGAGTCCGAAGGAATCCACCAGAAACCTCCATGATACAACCCACTAAAAAGATGTATGCATTTATGATTTTTATTAAAATTTTACCCCATCTAATTTCCAAATTTTCAAAATAATTTCAGAGTCAAATTTTTCAAAACCTTTGTCCCAGAATGGAATGATTGATTTGGACTCAGGAAATATGGGAACTAATACCGACTCAGAGAAATGACTCAAGTCAAGTAAAGGTTCGGGAGTCGAGATCGGTTCAGGAAGTGGGTCCAAATCAAGAAGATGAAGCTCAAGTCCACATTCATTTCCCCATGATGGAATGTGACTATCTAAGATTAGTGATTCAAGTTCAGGAGGGTTGGGAATCAAAACTGACTCTAAAATGTTACTCAAATTGTGTAACAAAACAGGAGTCAATAATGATTCAGGTATTTGAACTAAATCACCAACTTGAGGATCAAAGTCACATTCCTCATTCAGTTCAATTCCACAAAAATGAGAACTTGCCAATTTATCATTGGGACTTTCAAAAGTAAGAAATTGGTCAAGTTCAATATGATCATCATGAATGATTGGTGATTCAATTTCACAATGGATGGGTACAGGATCTAATAATGACTCGGGAAAAGGGGTGAAATCATGTGAAGACACCGGAGTCATAATTGAATCAGGAAGGAAAATTGAATCATCAAGTGAAATTTCAGGATCATATTCACACTCAAGTTCAATTTCAGGAAAAGGAAAACTTGCCAAAATGTCAATGGGATCTGAATTTTGGACAAGTTCAGGTGATTGTGCTGAAATTGAATCTAGATTTCCAAGACTACATGACTCATCTTCTTTAATAGAGTGGCTAGTGACATTAGAAATAGGATGAGAATGAAGAGTTTGGATCATCAACTCTATGTCACGATTTCTAGCATTTTGTGCATGAGTCATTTCTTCAAGCATCTTTCCATAATTGATGACTTCATTGTTTTGATGGAAAGATGAAGTATTGTCTTGGAAGTGATATTGAAATTGTGAGTCCATCAGATTTTGGGATTTGTGTTTGGACTCACGCATACTCATTTCCAAAATTGATGGTCTTTTATTTTGGACTGGTGGAACTGAGTATGTATCTTGAAAATGTGGTGGAATTGGAGAGGCTAATTTGGTCTTAAGTTGTTGCTCTGCCTCTAGTAGATTGGCGTCTATCCTATTTTGTAACTCAGATTTTTCTTCAATGGGAGGTCCAGAAAAAGGAATATATGAAGCAGAATCGGAGAATGAATATTGTGGATATTGTGGACTAGGTGGATATTGTGGACAAGGAGGTTGAGAATTTGACTCGGGGTACGTGAATCCCCAATTACTCGGTGAAGAGTTGAAATTATTATGAAAATTATAGTTATTAGAATGTGGGTATGGGTTGTATTGATTCGGATAAGGCCAACCCGGTGTATTTGGTTGCTGCATATTGTAAAACGCAGGGTTGGAATTATCGAACCAAATGGAGTCGATGTGAAATATGGATTCATGTTCGGATTGAAAGAATTGTTATTGTTGAATGCCATTTCACACAAACAATCACAAACAAAAAGAAAAAATCAAACAACAAACAAAAAGAAAAGAAAAATCAAAAACCAAGCCAATAAGAGGGTTGACCTAGACCTAGATGAAATGTCCCTAGGGGCCAACGTCTATTCAAATTTTATTAGGGCTTGGGTTGTGTGAGTGGGGAGATGATTTTTGGGCTAAGGAAGGATGATGAAATCCCACCTTATCTTGTTTGGAGTTTGCCCTTAAATTCAATTTGTGCAAGTGTGCAATATAGACAAGAAGATAACACAAAGCGATAAATCACCCACGTGTTTGTCCTATGCTATATGCAATGCCATATGTACATCTCCATCCAAATCACAACAACAGAACAAAATACAGTATATTGGAATTGAATTGACACGTGCCTAAATGCAAATGTCTAAACCGTTTTAAAGCGTCCAAATACCATATTTTAGTTCTTTTATTTTTTTGTGGTGTGTAGGCAATCAAAGTAAGAAAGATAGCAGCAGAAATCAACTAGCTATTACAAGATACACATCCCAGAACAGACAATATACAGAATTATTACACAATGGCCGCGGTGGCGCGGCAAAAGTCGCGGTTTCGCGGCTTTCCTTCCAAATCTGGGGTCCTGCTTTCTAGAGCAGGGAAAGGCAAAGCTAGGTTATTTTCTGCAATGTTAAGCACCTGAAAATATTGCCCTGCACACCAAAACAGAGAAGACAAATGTTAACAAAAACGTGACATCAAAACCATTCCCTTCCCCGGCAACGGCGCCAAAAATTTGATCGATGGGGAAACTAGCACTCAAAATGTGTATTTATGAAATCAAATGAAAAGCTCGAATGTGCTTAGTATACCCTCGATACTTCCGTTATAGCATTGGCTTAACGGGTCGTATCCACAGGGAAGGGAGGCGATAGAAGCATTAACAGTCTCTAGTCACGTCAGATGTTAACAATTCTTCTATGTTGAAAGAATGAAAAAGAATGAGAAAATGAAAATAAGCATGTGGTAGGTAAGGAGAGCGATGAAAACGGCGATGTAAAAACCAAAAGAGAAGTGAAGAAGATGGAACAAGGTAAACTAAGAAGGCGATGAAAACACCGATAGAAAAATGAGAAAAGAATTTGGAAAACGATTTCTAAAATAAAGGTAAAAGAAAACTCATGGCTACTAACTACTAAGTACTCCACTAACCATGCTAACCTCTTCGAGATAGTTGCCTCACATTTTGATCCTTGGCCATCACAATCCTTGCCTTCAAAGAGACGGTACAAAGCATGGCTCACCGATGGTTCATAACAATCACAACATTGCAACAAGAACAAGCTAGTACAAGCATCAACTCACCAACAATTAAAAGAATGCATGAAATAAAAGAGCATGAAGTAAAAGAGAGTTAGCTTGGTTAGCAAGTTAGCAAGTTAGCTAGCATGAAATAAAAGAGAGTTAGCTTGGTTAGCAAGTTAGCAAGTTAGCAAGTTAGATGTTAGAACCCATCATCTTTGGCCATCAATGGCTCTTGCAAGAACAAGGCCTTGTAGAGGCAACCCGATTCATGTGGATTATCAAGTAAGTGGTTAGATAGGTTAGTGGTTAGTAGTTAGATTGCCATGAGAAGAAAAACTAGCAACAAACATCATGTAGAAGATGAAGGAGATTACAATGGAAGAGAAAGGAGGTACCTTTATATAGAGTGTCACTCTCTATTACATCAATCCCTCACTATCTCTCTCTCTATGAATCACTCAGCCCTACTACAATGATCTAAGAAAAAGAAAAGAAAATACAAGAAAATGAAGAACTCTCACCTACACTACACTAAATCTGCACCTACTCCTAAAAACGAAGACTGCTCGCGCTCTGGGCAATTGCAGGGGTATTTATAGGCAGAAGAAGGCTCCAGAAGACGAGACGGGGCCACGCGTCGAAAATCGACGCGTGGCTCCACTGGATTGCCGCAAATTCTCAAGGTTTGCCGCAAATTTGCGGCAATTCCAGAGGGTTAGCTCACTAGATTTCGTCAGGGGCTTCGTCTGGCTTCTAGCTGCTTCCAAATATATCCAATTTCGGGTAATTTCGACCGCAGATTCGTCTGATGTGCGCAAGAGGCTAGGTTCAATGAATCTTCTAGATAATCCCTTGCTTGGCCTCCAAGTAATGCGGATTTAATTACCCTTAATTGGGTCTAATTAGGCTCTTATTCCATCTTTGCCCTTGAACTTTGGTTGTACCTGCAATAAAGACCAAAACACGTATTAGACCGACTATTTATTCATAAACTGGTGGGAAAATGCGATATAATAATGCAGAATTTGTAGACTAATCAGCCGACCGACAAAAAAAACAGAGAGCAGAAGTTTTCGGTCGGTCGGCCGGTTGGCCGACCGACAGACGTGCATGAGCGTGCACGTCCAGGACACAAGATCCGTCGACCTGTCCGGTCGGCCGGTCCAGCCTGACACAGAAAAACTGAGAGGAAATTTGGACTTTGAAAATCTTCAGAATAATTTTTTTAGGAAAATTTTACTAAGTATCATGCTGGAAAGATAGAAATACATGATATAAACAAGATATAAAATTTGTAAACATTGAATCATGTATAGAGACCAAGGCATGAACTTTAAACAAAACATCAAAACTAAAAACTGTATTTTTGGAAAAATGTGTGTGTGTCCTAGAGCCAATATTCTACAACCTCAAACTTTAACAAACTATTTCTTACATTGGTTCTAATTGACTACAAGGTCTTCAAGTGGGCTTCTCCATATGTGATCTTGCAAAGCTTGATACTTGAGCCCGAAATGAGGTGACTTGAGTCAAAACACCTTCCTTTAGGGAAGAATGCTCCTAGAATCATTAGAACCCTGAAACACACTAAAACAACAAACATGATTAGTACAAATAACTATATATGTTTTGTGATCATCAAAACACACTAAAACGGGTGATTGTAACCTTGGGCCAAAACTAAGCACATGTTGGAAACTAATGAAGTCCATGTAATCTTAATAGGTTTCGAACCTAGAGATTGATGGTTTTCCCTCATTGACTACGCTTTACATGACATATTACCAGACGACCCTAAGAAAGCAGCTTCTATTCGACGAAGGTCTCTCCGCTTCTACTATGATCCGATAGTAAAGACTCTACCGTCACTCATATGATGGTATCTCGCTCTGTTGCCTCTCCAATTCAGAAGCACAAGAAGTGCTTAAAGAGGCACAAGATGGTATGTGTGGGGCTCATCAACCAGGTCTGAAACTCAAGGATCGATTGCACAGACTTGGTTACTATTGACCAACCATGATAGCTGATGCCATCAAATATGCAAAGAGGTGTAAAGCCTGTCAAATTCATGCAGACTTTATACATCAACCTCCGGAGTTACTTAACCCGACTATTGCTTCGTGGCCATTCGAAGCATGGGGAATCAATATTGTAGGACCTATCAGCCCCTCGTCAATAAAAGGTCATTGGTTCATCTTACCAATTACAGATTATTTCTCAAAGTGGGCGGAGGCTATACCACTTATTGAAGTTAAAACTTCCAACGTGATCAACTTTATCAAACACCATGTCATTCATCAGTCTAGTGCCCCTGGCAGATTATTTATGATAATTGTCCCCAATTTGCAAGCCAAGTATTCTATCGATTTTGCAATAAGTACTGGATTCAGAATGTGGCGTCAACCGCTTATAACCCTGCTGCTAATGGTTTTGCAGGAGCTTTCAACAAGACAATTATCAAGTTACTCATGAAATTCATTTCATCGAGCAAATGAAATTGGAATGAGAATCTTGGTGAATGTCTTTGGGCTTACCCAACTACGGTCCGAGCCCCAATAGGCAATATGTCTTTTTCTCTGGTATACGGGTGCGAAGCAGTCATACCGCTAGAGATCCAGATACCGTCACTACGGGTCGCCATAGAAACCAAGATGACTAAAGAAGACAACGATCGGTTACGTCTTCAAGAACTTGAAGCCCTAAATGAGAAACGACTACAAGCCCAACAACACATTAAGTTGTACCAAGCTCGAATCTCGAAAGCCTACAATAAGAAGATTAAGCAAAGGGTATTCTAAAAAAGAGATTTGGTTTTATCCGTCAGCCGACCCATGATCATGACGCACAAAGCCAAAGGCAAATTTTAGCCCAAATGGGAAGGACCGTTCGTAATAAAACAGTCTACCCAAATGGAGCATACCGCCTTATAACCCAAGACGGTGATACACTCATGATGCCGATCAACGGTAGATTCTTGAAGAAGTAATATCCTTGATAGGATCCTTCTTATGATCAGGTTAATATTGCACCTTTGATTAGAACTTTCAGATCCAAGACGTTTCGAAGAGCACAAAAGAAAAGCTTGTTTCTTTCATCAACTGATCATATCACTATCGACCAGTGTCGAGCTGATCGAACACTGGTTACGTTGAATAAGAAACAAGGTTATGAACTTCGATTATAGAATTTTTACTCTTCTCTAATTCACTATCGACCAGTGTCGAGCCGATCGAACACTGGTTACATTGAATAAGAGACAAGGTTATGAACTTCAATTTTATCCTTGTCACTCTTCTATAATTCATTGTCGACCAATGTCGAGCCGATCGAATGCTAGGTATATTGAATAAGAAACAAGGTTATGAACTTCAGTTTTAGCCTGGTCACTCTTCTCTAATTCACTGTCGACCAGTATCGAGCCATCGAACACTGGTTACATTGAATAAGAAACAAGGTTATGAACTTTGGTTTTAGCCTTGTCCCTTTTTCTCTAATTCACTATCGACTAGTGTCGAGCTGATGGACGCTGGTTACATTGAATAAGAAACAAGGTTATGAACTTCGATTTTAGCCTTGTCACTCTTCTCTAGTTCACCTATGAACTCGTCAGAAGCTGTCCTATGATCAGATCACATCACCGTCGATCGACGCCGAACCGAATGAACATTGGTGATGCATGATGTCAATATTAAAGCAATGGCAAAGTATAAAACTTCAGTTTTTGCCTTATCACTTTTCTCATGATCAGGCTGATAGTATATCCCTGATCAAAGCTACACCCTAATTAATAGGATGAATTAGGGTTTTGGATTCAAAATGTTTGGAAAAGCGCCAAAGAAAAGCTTCTTTTCTCATTCAATGAATCACATCATATTCGAATAATGCCGAGTTGACCGAACATGGGTGATATTATGATGCATGACGTAAACATCAAAGAAAAGATAAAGGCAAAATGTCAAATTTTTAACCTTGTCACTCTTCTCTAGTATATAAACATGTACCTATCTTCAACTTAGAAGAATAGGTCATATTTTGAAGTGAAGCATGCCTAAGCAATAGCTTCAAGCATTCTTCTTTATAATCAGAAGGATGGTTTATCTAACTTGACTTTTCTATATACAATGGTGGCATACCTCCCTGCTCATGTTCGATCGATCAAAGCTCGACCCAATGACCAAAGGGTCCGAACAATCAGATGGAAGATCATAGGAGTTTATTGATGACTTATCAAGCCAAACTCATTGAAGAAGGTTCGTGATGCATCCTTTTGCAGAACCTTACCACTATTTCCACGTTCATATCAAAACATGGTAACCAATAAGTTTATCTGATGACTTATCAAGTCAAACTCATTGGAGAAGGCTCGTGACGTATCCTTTTGCATAACCTTTCCATTGTTTCCACGTTTATATCAAAACGTGGTAACCGATCGAATGGAAGATCAAATGAGTTTATCTGATGGCTTATCAAGTCAAACTCATTGAAGAAGGTTCGTGACGCATCCTTTTGCAGAATCTTTCCACTGTTTCCACGTTCATCTCAAAACATGAAAACAAAATAAGGATCGACGGGGACTCCACGAGGACAGTTAACCTCTAGACAAAGTTCTCGTGGAATTTGTATCCACTCCTTTAATCCTGCCCTCATTTACAGAGTAAAAACCCAGGAGATACATTACGTTACTTAAAGTAACAAAATGATCCAATGCCTCCAATGGCTAGAGGATAGAGGAAAATGTTGTCTCTTAATCCCAACATAAGTCCTTGACAACTCATCATGCTAAGAGGAATAGCATGACTAGCCCAACTCAAACGGTAGTTGGTAAAAGCATATCAAACCCGTTAATAGTTGAGGGTTTGCTAAAAATCCTAAGGGACCTGATCCCATTTTATTCCTCTCCAAAATCACTTATCAATTTCCATCCATGGAATGGTAGGACCACATAAAATAATATTCATTTTCCTTACAAAATGAATCGCGAGTCAAACCTTGTTGGCCCAAAAGGTTACACTCTCCATTTGTTTAGAGTTTTGATGATAACAAAACAAATAAGAGCTATTTGGTACTAATTAGTTTGTTTAAGATAAGTTTCAGGTTAGTACCATATTTGGAGACCATTGCTTAGCTATTGCAAGAACTTCTAGGTTCATGGAGCAAAGAAGGCGTTTTGCACATCAAGGAAGGAACATAGAAGAGAAGGCTCTAGTAAGGCATTGCATGGCTCAAGATTGCTCAAGATAAATCATTAGATTTGTTTCTAGTTTTATAGTTTTGTTAAAGAATAGTGAATAAGTTTGAAGCTCTATCACACACGTTTTTGCGCACATCTTGTTTTCAAAAATATTTCCTATAATATGTACAAAAATAGTTTGTATACAATCTTCAGCCTACAAACTCATTTTTATCCATTATATATATCTCTATTCAAAAACTTTTGTTAAAAATCAAATTATCTTCAAGATTCTGTTTTTGTTTTGGCCTTTGACCTGAGCCGGTCTACCGGCCGGCCGACCGACACTGTGCCAGGTTAAGTCGGTCGACCGTCCCTATCGACCGAGGTTCTGGCAACAGTGCGTATCTGTGTGCACGTTTCACGGTCGACCCGGCGGTTGACCGACACCTGCCTGACTGCAAGACCATTGCTCTCTGTATTTTTCGGTCGACCGGACGGTCGACCGAGAGCCGGCAACGGCTCTTATTTTTTGTACTTCGGTCGACCGACCGGTCGACCGAGTGTGCCGTTTGAACAGTAACGGCTAGTTTTCTGAGCAGATTTGTTTTTGTCTTTTTCTTTCTAAAAAGGGCTTAAATGATATTTACTGATCCTAATACTTCCTAATTTTCCTTAAGTGAGTTTTATCTTCTAACCCTAGCCCTCTACTATAAATAGGGGTGTTTAGGGAGAGGTTCATTTACAAGAAAAATTTGCAAAAGTTTCAAAAGTTTAAGGCATTCAAAAGAGCTTTGTTTCTTGGTTTTGTGCTGAAAATTCTCTCTCATTTTCTGAAGTGTTTTCAAGAACTCTCTGATTTCTTTTTCTTTTCTCCTTACACACAAGAGCTTCATTCCTACTCATTGTTCTACAAGGATTTTTGTAAGGGAAAAGAGTTTTGCAAAAGAGAGTTTGTGGTCTTTTGATCACCAAGAGAGAACTTGTACTTGAGATTGTGGAGTTGGGTACTCCGGTGTATTTGTAACATCTTTGTGAAGTTATTGTGGTTAGAAATCCTTCTGGGGAAGGCGGGGACGTAGAGCTGGGTGCTCGAACCTCAGAAAAATTCTCGGTGTTTGTGTTTGGTTTACTTGCTCTTACTTCTTGCTTTACTTTCATTGCTCTTATTACTTGCTATCAATCTTCATTGCAAGATTCATTTGTTTTCATTCATCTTGTCAATCATAGTCCCATACAACAAGGTTGCATTGCGCACCTCTAACTCATTTCAAGAGGAATCAGGAGGAAGGAGTTCAGAACCCTTTGCGGGGTATTCGGCTCTTAGTCTTGTTTTGGGCGATTGTTGCATCATATTTTTTAAATTGTGCATTGATTAGCATTATCACCTATTCACCCCCCTCTAGGTGATTTTCAATTGGTATCAGAGCTTGGACTCTAGGTTTGGCTTAACATCCTTAGAGAGATCCCTAAAATTTGCTAATCAACTTCATTTGCATTCCATTTGTCATTCACTAGTAAACATGGCCGATAACATCAAAACCCCTCCTAAATTTGATGGACTCAACTTCCCTATTTGGAAGGTTAGGATGACTATCTTTTGCAATCTTTAGGTAGCTTAGTAGCTAAATCCTTGACCAAACCCTATGTAGTACCCGATAGTGATGAGAGCACATGGACCGACTTTACCTTTAGAGAATATGAGGCTAACTCCAAGGCCCAAAATTTCCTTCTAACCGCCTTGAATGAGGACGACCTTACACGGGTAATTCATTGCCAATCCGCCTATGAGATTTGGCAACATTTGTTGGTCACACACGAGGGGACTTCACAAGTTAAGAGAGCTAAGATAGATCTTTTAAGGTCCCAATATGAATCTTTTAAAATGATTGATGATGAAACCATTGATTGCATGATTACAAGGTTTACTAAAATCACCAATGCTCTTTCCTCTTTAGGTGATGATATCTCCAATGACCAAAAGGTGCGAAAAGTAATTCGGGCTCTTCCTTCATCATGGGAGATAAAGGCCACCACCTTGAAAGAATTGAACGACAAGGATGAAATGGACCTCATTAGTCTCATTGGGAACTTAAAAACCCATGAGATGGAAAAGAAGGCAAGAGAAGAGGCCGCTCCGCTAAAGAAGAAGTCCATAGCCTTCAAGTCTTCATCCACTCTTGAGACGATGAAGAAGAAGATGAGGAGCTCTCCCTTCTTGTGCGAAATGTCAAAAGGTTGTACCGGAAGAACAAGCTCAACTTCCGAAGAAAATTCGAAGGCAAAGAGGAGAGAAGAATTATTTGCTACAATTGCTGAAAGCCCGGACATATCATGGCGGATTGCCCGGAATTCAAGAAGAAGATGACTTCCTCCTTCAAGCCAAAGAAGCCGGTTGAAAAGAAAGCCTATAAAGCCACATGGGATTCGGAAAGCGAATCCGAAGACGAGGTGGACCAAGCGAACATGTGTTTCATGGCAAACACACCAAAGGTAACCCCTCAACCTCTTGATGATGAAGAAGATGAATTGAGTAAAGAGGTGCTTGTACATGCTTTTGTTGAGCTTTCGGAAACATATGATAATAAAAAGGTAGAATGCTCAAAATTGGAAAAGGATGTTGCTTTTCTTAAAAATCAACTTGCTATTGTTACTAGAGAAAAAGATGAAATTTCTTCAAATCTCATTTCTACTCAAAATGAATTTAGTACTTACAAAGTTGCATGTAAAGCAAAATTTCCTAAGATTGATGAAAAAGAAATTTCTTCTTTAAAAACTAAAATGGTTGATTTTGAAAAGGTTTTGAAAGATTGTGCTTTTAACACAAAGAAACTTGAAGACATGTTTTCTAAAAAGCACACTTCTCATGCTAAAGATTCTCATGTTAAGATTCCTCATGCTCACACTTCACATAACACTCATGCTAAATCCACACATGCTCACAAGTCTCACACTCACTATGCTTTTAGATATGGTAGAGTGTATAGATGTACTTATTGTGGTAAAAATGGACATTTGGCTAAGTTTTGTTATGACCAAGTAAATAGATCAAATAATCTTGTTTGGGTTCATGGCACTAACTCTTTAGGACCCAAGAAAATGTGGGTACCAAAATCAAGTCCTAAATTATTTGATGTAGGTATACACCAAGACTCCAAGACGTAAGGAGCGGTGGTACCTTGATAGTGGTTGTTCAAGACACATGACATGGGACATCAACAACTTTACAACCCTATCAAGGTACATGGAAGGTGGCACCGTCACCTTCGGGGATGACTCCAAGGGAACTATCATCGTATAGGTAACATTCAAATTGGTGCATCTCCTATTATAGAAAATGTAGCTCTTGTTGATGGTTTGAAGCATAACTTGCTTAGTATTAGTCAACTTTGTGACCGTGGACTTAAAGTTGTTTTTGATGATTCTTCTTGCAAGATTTTTGACGTTAAAACCAATGATTGTATTCTCATCGGTTTTCGTTACAATAATGTTTATATCATTGACATGCTTAATTTAGATTGTTCTACTAAATGCTTGAATGCTTTTGATGAAAATCTTGGCTTTGGCATAGAAGATTAGGACATGCATCTTTTGACCATCTTTCTAGGATTAATTCTAAGGAATTGGTGAAGGGTATACCTTGCTTGAAGTTTGAGAAAGACCGCATTTGTGGTGCGTGCCAACTTGGAAAACAAACCAAGTCTTCCTTCAACCAATCAAGGATATCATGTCAACTAGACCATTAGAATTAATTCATATGGATATTTTTGGACCAACTAAAACTAAAAGCTTAAATGGTAGTAGATATGCATTTGTTTTAGTTGATGATTTTTCCCGATTTACTTGGGTTTTCTTTTTGGAACACAAAGATCAAACTTTTTCTCATTTCAAGATTTTTCGAAAAGGGTTGAAAAAGAAAAAGGTTTTTCGATTTTGAAAATAAGGAATGATAGAGGTGGTGAGTTTGTTAACCAACTCTTCATGACTTATTGTGATGAAAAGGGAATCAAGCATGAAATGTCATGTCCTAGGACTCCACAACAAAATGGAGTTGTAGAAAGGAAAAATAGAACACTTCAAGAGATGGCTAGGACCATGATAAGCGAATATGACCTCCCTCAATATTTATGGGCCGAGGCCGTAAACACCGCATGCTATATTTTGAATCATATTTATTTGTGTAAGAATTCTTCCAAAACATCTTTTGAAATGTATCATTCTAGAAAACCTAATGTTGCATATTTCAAAGTTTTCGGATGCAAGTGTTTTGTTTTGAATACTAAAGATAAATTGGGTAAATTTGATGCTAAGGCTTATGAAGCAATCTTTGTTGGATATTCTACTACTAGCAAAGCTTATAGAGTATTCAATTGATCTTCACTTACCATTGAAGAATCCATGCATGTTAAATTTGAAGAATCTAATGTGGTTGTTGAGAATGTTGTAGAGATTGACCCATTAGGTGAAGACATGGAGAGACTATCCTTGAAGGACTCACCCACTCAAGAAGATAAGCAAGAACCATTTGGTGATGTTCAAGAGGATAAAGAGGAAAGCTCTCAACCGCTTCCTAAAGATTGGAGATACGCTACAAATCACCCCAAGGAACTCATCTTAGGTGATGTCTCTAAAGGGGTAACAACTCGCTCCAAGCTCCATGACTTATGTGGTAACTTTGCTTTCATTTCTCATTTTGAACCCAAAAGCATCCTCGAAGCCGAGGCGGACTCATATTGGTTGCTAGCCATGCAAGAGGAACTCAATCAATTTGAGCGCAACCAAGTTTGGCACCTTGTTCCTAGGCCCCACGATAGACCAATAATTGGTACTAAGTGGATCTTTAGAAACAAGATGGATGAGTCCGGTAATGTCATTAGGAATAAAGCTAGGTTAGTGCCCAAGGTTACACTCAAGTTGAGGGAATTGACTTTGAGGAGACCTTTGCACCCGTAGCACGGCTTGAAGCCATACGGATGACACTAGCTTTTGCATCTTTTAAAAATTTTAAACTTTTTTAAATGGATGTTAAAAGTGCATTTTTGAATGGTTTTATAAATGAAGAAGTTTATGTTGAACAACCTCCCGGTTTTGTTGATCATGTTCATCCTAATTTTGTTTTTAAACTTGATAAAGCTTTGTATGGATTGAAACAAGCTCCAAGAGCTTGGTATGAAAGGCTTTCTAGTTTTCTCATTTCAAATGATTTTGTTAAAGGCAAAGTAGACAGAACTCTTTTTACTAAGCATGTTGATAATGACTTTTTAATTGTGCAAATTTATGTTGATGATATAATTTTTGGATCTTCTAATGAGTTTTTATGCAAGGAGTTTGAAAAGGTTATGCAATGTGAGTTTGAAATGTCTTCCATGGGTGAATTGAATTTCTTTCTTGGACTCCAAATCAAGCAATTGCAAGATGGGAACTTCATATGTCAAGCCAAGTACGCAAAGGAACTCATAAAGAAGTTTGGACTTGAAGACTCTAAAGTTTGCAACACTCCCATGGCAACTACAACCAAGCTTGATAAGGATGACCAAGGTAAAAATGTTGATATTAAATTGTATAGAAGCATGATAGGTAGTCTTTTGTATTTGACGGCAAGTAGGCCGGACATAATGTTTAGTGTGTATCTTTGTGCTAGATTTCAATCGTGTCCCAAAGAGTCCCATTTTATTGCGGTAAAACGCATTATTCGTTATATTAAGGGCACAATTGGAATGGGTCTATGGTATCCGAAAACCGAAGATTTCTCAATGACGAGTTATTCGGATGCCGACTATGCGGGTTGTAGAGTAGATAGAAAGAGTACTAGTGGGACATGTCAATTTCTTGGTAATTGTCTTGTTTCATGGTCCTCTAGGAAACAAAATTCCGTAGCTCTCTCAACCGCCGAGGCGGAGTATGTTACCGCGGGGGCTTGTTGTGCACAAGTCCTTTGGATGAAACATACTCTCCTTGATTATGATTTGCATTATAACCATATAAAAATATTTTGTAATAATACTAGTACTATACACATGACTAAGAATGCAAATCAACATAGTAAGACCAAACACATAGAGATTAGATATCACTTTCTTAGAGATCATTTTGAGAAAGGAGATATAGGTATTGATTATGTTTCTACGGATTTGCAACTTGCCGATATTTTCAATAAACCACTTGATTTTGCTAGATTTTCATTCATTTGTGGTGAACTAAATATTTGTGTTATTGAATAAAAATGTTTTCTTAACCCTTTTTGATGTATGACAAAAAGGGGGAGAATGAGTTTATGTATGGAAATATGAGTTCATATGGTTTTGGTTCCATATGAGTTTATATATGTTTTTAGTTTTTGATGTGTTTTCATGAATTCTTGTAATTTGAGTTTAAGTGTTTTGCAAGTGTTTTATATTCTTATGGTTTTGGTTTCATGATGTTTACTTGAAAATTACAAATACATTGTTTTTCTTTGTTTATATAGCATAATTTGAGGGGGAGCTTTCTCCTCCCCTATATTTTTGTTTATAGCCTATTTGTTTTGTCATCATCAAAAAGGGGGAGATTGTTGGCCCAAAGGTTACACTCTCCATTTGTTTAGAGTTTTGATGATAACAAAACAAATAAGAGCTATTTGGTACTAATTAGTTTGTTTAAGATAAGTTTCAGGTTAGTACCATATTTGGAGACCATTGCTTAGCTATTGCAAGAACTTCTAAGTTCATGGAGCAAAGAAGGCGTTTTGCACCTCAAGGAAGGAACATAGAAGAGAAGGCTCTAGCAAGGCATTGCATGGCTCAAGATTGCTCAAGATAAATCATTAGATTTGTTTCTAGTTTTATAGTTTGTTAAAGAATAGTGAATAAGTTTGAAGCTCTATCACACACGTTTTTGCGCACATCTTGTTTTCAAAAATATTTCCTATAATATGTACAAAAATAGTTTGTATACAATCTTCAGCCTACAAACTCATTTTTATCCATTATATATATCTCTATTCAAAAACTATTTTGTTAAAAATCAAATTATCTTCAAGATCATGTTTTTGTTTTGGCCTTTGACCTGAGCCGGTCAACCGGCCGGCCGCCGACACTGTGCCAGGTTAAGTCGGTCGACCGTCCCTGTCGACCGAGGTTCTGGCAGCAGTGCGTATCCGTGTGCACGTTTCACGGTCGACCGACACCTGCCTGACTACAAGACCATTGCTCTCTGTATTCCGAGAGCCGGCAACGGCACTTATTTTTTGTACTTCGGTCGACTGACCGGTCGACCGAGTGTGCCGTTTGAACAGTAACGGCTAGTTTTCTGAGCAGATTTATTTTTGTCTTTTTCTTTCTAAAAAGGGCTTAAATGATATTTACTGATCCTAATACTTCCTAATTTGCCTTAAGTGAGTTTTATCTTCTAACCCTAGTCCTCTACTATAAATAGGGGTGTTTAGGGAGAGGTTCATTTACAAGAAAAATTTGCAAAAGTTTCAAAAGTTTAAGGCATTCAAAAGAGCTTTGTTTCTTGGTTTTGTGCTGAAAATTCTCTCTCATTTTCTGAAGTGTTTTCAAGAACTCTCTGATTTCTTTTTCTTTTCTCCTTACACACAAGTGCTTCATTCCTACTCATTGTTCTACAAGGATTTTTATAAGGGAAAAGAGTTTTGCAAAAGAGAGTTGTGGTCTTTTAATCACCAAGAGAGAACTTGTACTTGAGATTGTGGAGTTGGGTACTCCGGTGTATTTGTAACATCTTTGTGAAGTTATAGTGGTTAGAAATCCTTCTGGGGAAGGCGGGGACGTAGAGCTGGGTGCTCGAACCTCGGAAAAATTCTCGGTGTTTGCGTTTGGTTTACTTGCTCTTACTTCTTGCTTTACTTTCATTGCTCTTATTACTTGCTATCAATCTTCATTGCAAGATTCATTTGTTTTCATTCATCTTGTCAATCATAGTCCCATACAACAAGGTTGCATTGCACACCTCTAACTCATTTCAAGAGGAATCAGGAGGAAGGAGTTCAGAACCCTTTGCGGGGTATTCGGCTCTTAGTCTTGTTTTGGGCGATTGTTGCATCATATTTTTTAAATTGTGCATTGATTAGCATTATCACCTATTCACCCCCCCCCCCCCCTCTAGGTGATTTTCAAACCTATCATGTTAACATTAAACCTCTGGTAATAAGACTCTAACATATTCCCAGGCGGATAAAATCAATATCCCAAGCAGATCAAAACTCGACCTGCCATTCTCTTAATATAATGACAGGTACATTTAAATTGATATTATGTTCAAACACCTCTGACAGGCTGCTTTACAAATCCCCTTCTAAATCCCCACGGAGCTCTTTTTGTTACGTTAATAATTACCTCTGACATAGAATCTCTTATGGCAATTCAGTTGCTAATTCCCCAGCAAGTTTTTGATAGACTTTCCTCAAAGTCTACTATTTCCCTTTCAAGTCCCCAGTTGACTCTCTTGGTTGTCACGTTAACAATATAGCTCTGACAATTTCTTCCAAATTTTATCCGAAGGAAATACCAATTTTCCCACAGAATTTGTGATCAAATCCTATTTCCCCAATGGAATTCTTTATTTTTACCGTCACGTCCAGTTCACCACCTCTGAACGGTAAAAGTCCCGAGCTTGGTGGTTTCTCAATCGGTTATGTCCATGATACCTCTGAACCGACAGATAGCCAAGTCCCATCTTCCAGTCCAGTAGGGACTATTCCTTTGCCATTATGTCCAGTTTGCCACCTCTAAACGGTAGGACTCTGAGTCTAGCAACTTCCAAATGGTTATGTCCATATTACCTCTGAACTGACGAATACCTAAATCTCTCCCTTTTGTGGTACTCTAACTGTCATGTCCATTCAACCACCTTTGAACAGATGAGTCCATAACTTTGTTCTCCTTTCCTCTATCAAGGTCGGGAGTTCTTGCTGTCATGTTAACAATAAACCTCTGAACAGCAGATTGCTAGCCTGAGATTCCTTAGTTGGTCATGTCCAGTCAACCACCTCTGAACCAATAAGAGCCCAGATTCAATCTACCTTTGTAGTCTCTTGTGGACTAGCTGCTAAGTTAATACGACTACCTATGGCAGTGAATTCGAAATTTAGTGTGTCTTAGTCTATCATATTCAGTTTATCACCTCTGAATATACGGGTCCCAAAAGTCGGGTTCACCTCCATTTTGTCATCATATCCAGATCATCACCTCTGAATGGAAAGATTTTGACCAATCATATTTAGTTTGTCATCTTTAACTGACAAATTCTAGCCTTCATTTTCTAGTTCAGTAGGAACTATCACATGGTTGTGGTGTCAAATTCATCATAACCAATTCATAAATCTGATGGTCTTTAATCTGTTATGTTAATATTCTTCTCTGAACAGTAAGATCGAAAAATTCACATTGTCCCATTTCTCAAATTTATTGGTGATAATTTATCAAATAACTAATTCTATCATGTTGTCAACCTCTAAATAGATTAGTTAATATTCTTTATACCGTTAATCTCCTTTCTTTTGAGAGTTATAACATAACTTGAAATTATTGCAAACTCAGAAGATAAAGCAAGCAGGAAATACAATAGAAGAGTCAAATAAAATTATTTTTTTATTGATTCAAAAAGAAGAAAAAAGGGGGGATATATGGATTACAAGCTACGATGGTGCTTCGTAGGACTTGATCCGTTCTTCGAGGGTGGTCAGCTTGTTCTTCCTCTCTTCAGCAGCTCTGATAAATGCCTGCGATCTCAGCTCAGCTTCATTAAAGTTCACTGTCTGGGACAAATGAGCCTCAATTTCGGCCAAAGTTACCCTTTGTGCTATCTCCTGCTACAGGACTTCATCATTTTGGGCTTTGAGCTGCTCCAACCGAGCGATCTCTTCAAGACGCACTGGTTCATCCTTAGATAGGAGAAGATTGGCCCTCTTGATCATCTCTTTGGCCTTCTCAATCTTATCCTCAGTATCAAGAAGAGCGCTATTGGAAGCGTCAATGGAATCTTCGATTTCTTCTTTCCTTGTTTTCAAGGATTTCAAACCTGAAGATACCGCCTTGGCTGCTTCCTGTGCTGCAAAGTGAGCCTCTCGCATTTGAGCGACGAGGCACTCAAGCTCTTCGTTAACTGAAGAATTCAAGTCTGAACTGTTAAGATGGCGCCACTCACCCACGTCCTTCTCAAACTTCTCCACCAGGAGTTCTAATGCGGCAGCTTGGTTATCCCCTCCGAAGTCTCGAATGCTCTCAATGTTTTGAGAGAGGACCACCTTTAGAGCTGAAAATGAAGTGGTCGAGCCCAAGATCAAAGCAATAGATCGCTTTAGACTCTTGTAGAAGCTGTGAACCATCTCAGCCATAAATTCTTTCTTACTCCCGGTAAGCGAGTAGTCCCAGAAGACAAAACTTCTACTGGTTTCACTGTCATAATGGTGGAGGAAATCGCAGAAACACTGGCTGGAGAAAGACGAGGAATCGTTGGTGATCGGGGAGGAGTCTTCATTGAAATTAGTACACCAGTCACGATAGAAGTAGGGCTCGTAACTATTTCAGGAAGAACTGGCTCGACGACCAGCGTCAGAAATGTGGACTGGTGATTACCCTTAGCCTAATAGTTACCAAGACTGGCGGTGTCAGAGAAACCACCGTCATCTCACCAACCGGCTCAGCATGGGGTGTGATTAGTTCCGTAGCCATCATCTACTCGGCCATCTTAGAGTCACCAGCAGGCTCAGGCTGGTAAGAAGGTAGGTTGCGATACAAGACGTCCAACTCTGCAACATCCACAGCAGCTGAAGTATTTGTCTCTTCCCTAAATTCCCCGGGAAGACTCGTTGGTTCCCTCAAAGTTGATGCACCCAAAGGTAGAACGCCTGAAAGTACACCTAGAGGGGGTGAATAGGTGTAGGGCTAATCTAATGACAAATGATGCGGAATTAAAACAAATTGTAACACACTTAGTGTAACCAAAGAGTGTAGGTGAATTCCCAGTGAAGGGCTCTGGACTATCTCCTCTAAATTCCTCTGAGTAAGAGTTGAGGTGCTATGTAAAGCTCTCTTGGTTCAACACAAGTGAGGCACACAAAAAATACCAAGCATATAAATAATATGAACAATATGAATCAATGCAAGATATAAAGAGAGAGAGTTTAGAGATAGTGGATCAATCGCAAACACTGAGATATGTTTCGAGGTTCGAGCCACTGCTCTACATCCCCGCCTTCACACAGAAGGATTTCCACTATATCGTCCACACAGGACTTCCCACACAGGGAACCTCCGCTGAGGATTTGGGTAATACAACTTTAGAGTACACAACTCCTCTCTCCAACAAACACAACCTCTACACAAGAGCGAAGGCACAACAACAATCACCTCTACACTTAGAGGGATGGGCACTTAGCCAAACAACTACAATCACCTCTACACTTAGTGGGATACCAACAAACCCAATTGCACAACCTCCTCTACACTTAGAGGGAAAGGCACAAAGCCAAAGCAAAAGAAAGGGTTACAACTCTTGATGGTCTCAACAAACCACAAACCAATTTTCTCACAAAAACTAGATCCTATAGATAGGGATAGATATGATAGCTCAAGTGTGAGAATACAAGGTGTCTGGAAAATAAATCACAAAGAAAAATACTTAGGAAAACAACTACAATAAGATAGAAATGAAGATAAAAACCAATATCCCAAATACTTTATTTTTCTTTGAATTTTTCAACTCTTGAAAACAAATAAAGATAAATCCTTTTTAACCCAAAAACTCTTTTAAAACTTGTAGCTAAAACACTTAAGAATATGGAAATATTTGCTCTTGAAATTCTTGGTGAAATCAGCTAAGGAGGGGGCTATTTATAACCCTCCAAAAAAATCTGCCCGTTGGCAGCCAGGAAAGGGTAGAGATGCCCTTCTAGTCGACCGGCCAACGGTCATTTTTATGACTGTTGTGCCTCCGGTCGACCGCCTGGTTAACCGGGCCAAAGCCTACTGTCGACCGCCCGATCGACCGGCCCCACCCGAGAGTGGGGTGCTTTCAGTCAGTCGACCATGCGGTCGACCGGCCGAATTGGCTGGCCATGTGCACGTCCTCGTGCACATCGGTCGACCATGCCGGTCGGTCCGGTCAACCGCCAGTCAGTCTGGCTGGGTTTTAGGATTTAAAACTTAGGTATTTTGATTCCAATTAAATCCTATAATTTCACAAAAATAAGTTCTTTTAAGATCTTTGAAACACAAATATGTGTGACTAAAATTTAGCACATATTATAAACAATTTGAACTATTTTGTGATATAGAAATTTGGCTTAAACACAAAATCGGTATTTTTCAAAACTTGAATTTTTAAAATGGAAAACCGTTTTCTCCAAAACTCATGTAAATACAAAAACAAGATATATAAACAACTTTAAAGCATATTGTATATGGATAGAATCCAATATACATATAAAGATATCTATCTATGTTTTTGACATGAAATCTAAAATTGGTTAAACTAACAAACTTTAAAACTTGTGTGTATGTGAACTTGAGCATATCAATACTATCTAATCTTTACACAAGATCTAAACATAAACTAAACACAAATCGAGGTCTTTTTGTAGAATTCCTTCTCCAAGTAGACTCGATCCAAAATGCGATCCAACGAGCTTGACTCTAACCGAGTACTAGATGTAATCTTGACGCTCGAGCTCTTGAATCTACATGTGAAAGCTCCAAAACTCCTTTATTGAAGCTAATCACCTACTAATATCTTGGTCAATCACTGAAACTATTTAAACACAAGATTATTAGTAAACTATAACTACATGAGTTAATCATCATCAAAACTAGAGTGATGGGCCTCTGGGCCAACAACACCTGCAAAAGTACTTTATTAAAACAAAGTATAATAATATCAAAAAAAGATTGCTTACAAATGATTAAGGTATTACCGAGAGGTGATGAGATCATAAGAGACACCGCCTCAACCGCCTCAGTAACAGTATCCCCCCGGACTCCCTTAATGGCAATGCTAACTCCAGCAGGTTCCATAGAAGAAACCTTGGCAGTAGCGGGAGAAGCTCCAGAAGCGACCTCAGGAAGGATTTCATCTGTCCCGATGGCTTCCATAACTGGAATGTTCGGCTCGCCTTCGCTCGTCGAGGGCTCTGTAACCCATCCTCTAGAGCTCAAATCCATTGGGCTCTCTTTCGAAGCACCAACACCAGAAGGACCGACATCAGCTGCACCACCCTCGAAATCCTCAGAAATGACAAAGTAACTGGCCTCATCGCCCTCCCGGCAGGTAAATAAGGGATCGTAATAATCTCCCTGTTCTCCTGCGGTTTCGGTTCCTGATCACAAGTTAAACAAGTTAGTTGCATGAGAGAAGAGGAAATTAAAAAAATAAATATATACATATGTATATGTATATATATGTGTGTTGCAAAAATGGAACTGGTCTTACCCAAGCCAGGAACAGCTTTGTCAGTTGCCTGTTTCTACGCTGATAGTTTGATAACTAATGAGGCAGGAGGAGGGGCAACTGCAGCTGACTCACTGTCTGCAATAACAGTAGGAGGATGGCAACGGGGCTTCTTCACCACCCTCTTTCTACGAGGTTCACCCTTACATTTCTACTTGAAGTGGACATCGGGATCTTCCTCTTCTTCCTCCTCAACTTTCACCTCCCCCATAGGGGCCGTGCCTACCCTGCCCGGAGCATCTGTTGGTACCTAAGCACCGGCAACATCTTCAAAGTGAGGGCTTTTGGCGTCCGAAGCTTCACTGTCGGCGATGGCGATAAACTCCAGAATGCCTGGCACCCGGACTCTTTTGCCCTCTCCCTTCGCAGTGACTTTCTGCTTCAGCCGCTGGGCGATTCACTTCAAGCCAAAGGAGTTGATAGAAAATCCAGTTGGCGCGGAGCTCGAAATTCTGTATCATTAGCAGAACCCCAAAGTCATCAATAGATTTGGGGTCCTCAACGGCATGCACAGTCGTACCTCGGTACAACCGACAATGAAGTACTGCCAAACGCGAGCACCGTCAATCAGGCTCCCCATGAAGGCTAGGTTAGTGTTCGGATTGCAACCGTAGAGTTAGTCATATCCAAACTGATGAGCAAACTGGCTGGGGATGTACGACTCCAAATAGCAGGTATCTCCGCTCCTGTATACCAAGTGAGAAGGCCGGATGCTAACCAACCATTCGAAGACTCCCCGGCTTAACGACGTCCTACCGTCCCCGACATTCTTGAACTCCTCGCCATATCCCGCATCACAAATGTAAGAAAAATACCGAAAGAGACTATATACGTCGTACCGGCACAACAGTTTGTGGACCGCAGCCACGTAGATCCGTGACCATGAAGATCCTTCAAATCGACGAAGGTGAGCCACCCGAACACCCTCTGGAGGCTCTTCTCCGGCTTGAATAATTGTCGGAAAATGAAAAGCGAACCATGTCATCAAGTAAGTATATGGCAATCTGATCCTGGGGTTCGGTCCGTCGCGGGGTAAGATCGTCCCTTTCCCCCTCTTCGCTGTCAGTGGTCTGCAGAAAGCCTCCGTCAATGCACGAAGATCCCGTTGAATACAACACACCATTGCTAGAAGAAGTCCTAGAGAACGACCATGTATCAGACAAATGATAGGCAATAGGATAGTGGGGAGGATAACATCGCTAGAGGGAGATGGCACCACACATCTCTTCAGCCAGACTGATAAAAACCCGATCAAAAGTACTTTCCGGGACATTGGTTGGCGGGCTTGATGATGGAAGCTCCTGAGAATGTCGCCCTTCCCATAGATGCCATCGTCTTCCTCCAGAACAATGTCTCCTTGGGCATGCTCTTTCATCCTTCGAAAGATATTCTCGTCCGCAACCTCGCATTGAGCCTCTTTAGGGGTATCCTCCAGGTTGGGGAACAAATAATCCCCCCAACTCTTCAAACTGCTTGAGGCTCCCTTGTGATTGTCATGCATGTCCGAGCAGATGTAGAAGTGGCACATCAGCTCTCGATAGGTCTCGAACAGGGCGGGCTCCTGCTTCTCCAAAAGTGCCAATTCCGCCTCACATGGAAAGTATTCTTCATAAGGGAGAGATCCCATTGGTAAAGCGGAGACTTCCCACATCTCATGCAAAGTCATGCTCAATTCGCCTACAAGGGTGAAGAAAGTCCCTGTAAAAGGGCAGTACAATTCAAAGATGGCGTAGAAATTCGCTATGCTCATCTGGATGTCATAACAAGTAGCTCTGACAACCTCACGGAGTCCCGGCCTCTCCAAATCCTCCTCGAAATGGGCGAAGACGTACAGAGTCAAGTCTCTCCACCAGGCCTTGGGAGGATGAATCCAACCTGAGGTCCTGAAGTCAGTTGCCGGGTAGTTGTTGTTGACTCTGAAGAACTGATTCCCAAAAGTCTGAGCCATAGCCGAATTTTTCCCTACCGGGGTGTCTTGTAGGACATTCCCGAGGTGAAGACCCAGTATGCATCGAGGGGGACCTGCCCTTGTATAGCCAGGAGAAGCAGCTATCATAATACCCACGTGGACTGAGTCGGTGGTCCATATCACTTGCCATTTCATCTTCCGAGGCCTCGTTACACATTGAAAGAAGGATAATGGGAAATGACGCTTACTGGACAGGAGGTAGTATTTCTCGCTGTTCAAATTAAAGACCCACTGCCCTTCCCCAGCCAGCAGTTGATGATCGATGTCAGGCGCTGCGTCTCCAAACATGAAGCCGGGTTTTTGATAAATCTTTCGGTCACAGTCCTCAGAGGAGCAGTAGTCAAGATACTCCTCATTGTGCGCTGATCTCTGGTGTGGATCAGGGCATCGCGGCTAGGAGTACTCCATTCACTAAATAACGAAGCTTGTCCCCGGAATAGTAGACTGATGTTTTCATCCAGTCCCCTGGCTGACCCGAAGAGGCTATTCAAGGGTCCAGGAGTATAGTGCACTGCAAAACAAAAAAAAGGAGAAATTATATTTAGCCCAGAAGTTAAAAAGGAAAGGAGAAAGCAAAAAAAAAAAGGTTAAAGGCGTAGCTTCGCTTCCAAAGCGAGGCTGACCCAGCCTAATAGTAGCTTCACACTGAAATTTAACTTCGCACTCTGCAAAAGACAGAGCACAGAAGAAAACAAATCCCCAAAGGCATAGCCTCGCTTTCCAAGCGAAGTTAACCAGGCGTTAGCTTCGCTCTGAAGCTTAACTTCATACTCTGCACAAAGGCAGAAGTGTAGCAAGTTATGAAGTGTTAGCTTCGCTCAGAAGTTTATCTTCACATTCTGTCACTTGACAGAATGCCAAAAGCTCAAAGGGCTAGCTTCGCTGGAAAGGCACTTGTGCCTAAAATTATTCAAAGGACTTTAAAGTCCTCTTTCCAGCTACGCTTCTGAAACTAGCTTCGCACCATGTCACTTGACAGAATGTGAAAAGCCCAAAGGGCTAGCTTCGCGACGAAGCATGAAAGAAAGAAACTATTCAGTTTCTATTCGTGAAATTAAAGGGGAATTAAATCCCCTAAAATTCAGGAAAAAAAATTAAGAAATAAGGAAGATAAACTCCCTGAGATCACTAAGATCATGGTGTATCATGAGGTATTCACCATGAAATAGCCAAAATACGGCTTCAAAAAGAGATGAAAATCTCTAAAAAGGGAAGAATTCCCTACCCGCAATGGGGTGTCGACCGCCGGAGACGAAGACGATGGAGCTGTGGCGGAGATCGCCGCCTTCTTCCTAGGATGCTACTTGGGGGCCATTAGAGCGTGGAAGAAGCTCTGATAAAGTTTTAAGAAGAAGATGAGGAAGAGTCTCGAGAGAGATGACGACTCTCTGAGAATATCCAGGTTTGGCTTTTATAGGCGCTGCATGCACCTGTAACTTCGTGCCATTAGCGTTGCGCGTGTCTATAGCTTCACCTCCTAAAAAGGAGTGCAAGCTATCGTTTCAAATTTAAATTTGAAATGACGGTTCTAATTTCAAGAACCGCCCACAGCGAAGGCATCTTGCTTCGCTCACATGCGAACTTACACTTCACTTGTAGCTCCGCTATGAGTTCATTGTTGACTTCGCGAGATGATCATACACATGCATTACATGTTTTCATATCATATGTGTCACATTTCTGCATTTATATTTAAATAAAACTCTGTTATTAATGTATTTTCATGTCCAGTGGCATGTAGGGTAATTAAGGAAGAAAAGAGAGATTGACAGATTTATCCAATTTAATCAAAAGTTCAAATCAAAGGGGATCGATTCAAATTTAAAGGTTATAGAAGCTATCTTATCTAAAAACTGAATATATCAGATAAGATAATATCATCTCATTTCAAGGGAAAAACGGATTATTTGAAGACTCTATCTGTTTCACTAAAGATAAATGAATATCTTATCAATTCTAGAAGATAAATTGAAAATCCAAGAGGATAAATGGATAAAGAGAAGATCAACGAATGAGATGAAGCAATGCAATTTAGATTCAGATTTAGGCTGGATATAGTTTAGCATTTTAAACATAACTTTCGGTACCGAAATTCAAATCTAATGATTCAAGATGCTACAAAAAGACTTAAAGGGCTACAATTCTTCTGTTGATCACTATTTTCAATTCTATTATTTGATAAGTTATATTCAGCAATCAACACGGAAACAAGTTGCAGATCAGAATTGAATTTCTAGATAAATCAAATCAAATTTGGAGATAAGGGGAGAATTCAAATACAGAAATATCCAGCTCTTCCTATCTTCATACTCTTTCTATCCCTCTGATTTTCTCCTATAAATACCTTCATACCTCGAAGGCAGAAAGGGCACCATCTTAGAGAGAGCTTTAGTTTAGATTTTTTCTTCTTCAATATAATTTTTATTTTTCTTTATAGCTTAGGTTAGAGAGAGTTACATGATTAAAAGAGAGGAAGAATTATTATAGAGTGACACTATTGTAATCCTTTCTCAAAAAACTGATATTGAAGGTGACAATCAATGGAGGTTTTTCACTTTTTCTCATTGTGCTCGATCTCGCTGAAGTCCTACTTTCTTTATTCTTCTCTAGTGCTTTGCTTTACTTTAAGGTAGTTTTCATTATGATTCAAACAGTAGAGATAAGTGTTCTTTTTTTATTTCTGATTTTTTCACCTACACGGTAGAATTGAGGATCTAGCACTGTTCCTAAAATTCTTTATTTTTCTGTGCAGGTTTGGCTCAATCAACAAATTTTAGCGCCATTGTTGGGGAGGGATGGTAAGTTTTCTTTCTTTTTAATTTACTTTAATGAATTAATCCCTTTTTCTTTTTTATTTTGATGTACAGGGGCTAATTACAGAAAACTAGGAGCTGCAAAGGACATATTGCTACTCTGTGCCTCTGTCCAAGAAGGCAGAGTATCAGACCCCACAACTGTAGTGAACTACTAACTGTAGCCTCTTGCAGTTTGCTTTTCAGAGATTAACTCTCTGCAGTTATTAGTTTATTTGTTTAACTCACTTTGTACATATTTCTAATCAACAGTAACTTGTTACTTTCTAAATGCTAAAAAATGTTTAGATTCTTGCACTTAGGGCATCTGTCTATTTCGTTTCTTTACATTACTGTTGAAGAGTGCTGGAGTAAAGGTATGTATGCATTGCATATAGTTTAAGAAATATATTTTGAGTGATTCATATTGATTGAATGTTACCTTTTTACTTTATACTTGTATACTGCACTAAAAAGACTAAGGGCATATCCTTAAACAAGATAAAGTAGGGAAGTCATTACCCTTCCTTAGCCCAAAAATCATCTCCTCACTCACTAACCCAACCTAACATAAAATTGAGTAGACGCTGGCCCTAGGGACATCTCGGACTCAAATAGGGATTGACCTAAGAGGGAAGTTATTAGAAGTTGACTCTTGCCAAATCGGTGTCTAAGGTTGGGGATTGAGGGGCGAAACCCTGAAGGCTGGTGGTTAGCATAATTAGGCCCGTTGCTTAGGCACGGATACCTCCCACTAATCTTGCCCCTACCTGGCTGATTAACTTGTGGTCAGGTTTGCAATATACCTCCTATGGATAATCAACAGTTAGGAGTCGTCTAGGTCTAAGCTCTATTATAGGCTAGATGTTTCTTTATTTTCATGTTTTTTTATTTGTTTGTTTTTGTTGTTCTTGTGAAAATAAATTATAATTATAATTTTCTGATTATAACTAAAATCCATATTTCACCCAAACCTCTTTCAATTCAGATATTACCAACCCGGCATTACATAACTCTAACCAACAAGTATGCCAGATTGGTCTTATCTGAATCAATATATGCCTTAATCCCAATACTATGAACAATAATGGGATAATCATTACCACTTTTCACCGAGTCAGTGGGGATACAACTCCCCCGAGTCTTACTATCAACAACCTTACAAACAAACATCTTCATATAATCCATACCAAGACCAACCTATAGAAGAGAAATCTTCTTTAGAAAAGACTTTTGAAGACTTTCTTGAGTCCACACGACAAGTACAAATCATAGCGGACTCAATTCTCCCAAAAAAATTCCCAAATCCAAGATCCTTACTCTAATTTTCAAGTCCAACCATAACAAGAAGAACCTGACGACTTAGAAAAAAAATATGGAATTCATGATTCAGTCCCAAAATTATTGTATTCAATCCCAAACGGATTGTCTCAAATCTCTTAATAGGCTAGAAGCAAAAGTGAGTCGTTTGGTCAATACAGTTAATGATAGGAATGAGAAAACTCTGTCTAACATATTTTCGACCACTCCTGATTCTCCTAGCCATATTGACGAAGAATCATGGTATCTTAGAGATTTTAACCAAGATTCAATTTCACTACAAAACTTTGAATTTGACCAATATCAACTCATTGACAAATTGGCAAGTTTTTATTTCAATGAGATTGAACTTGAAGATGAATGTGATACCGATTCCCAATGTTGTGATTCAGTTCCACTTTTTGAACCTATGCTGACTCCGATTTCTTTACCCGATTTGGACTCAATTCCGAAGCCAACACTGATTCCTATCCTTATAGAGTTTGAACACGAACCACCTATTTTGGATAGGCATATTCCATTATTAGAAAATGAATGTGAACTTCAATTCTATGATTTGGACCAAACCCTGAACCAACCCTGACTCTTGAACCTAAACTTGATTTGAATTTTATTCCCGAGTCAGTATCGGTTCCCATTCCCTTCATTGTTGAGCCCAAATCATCCATTCCACAAAATCACATTTCATTGTTGGACCAAGATTTAGATCAATATGACTCCGTGATGATACCCCAAGATTGGTCATATAACCAGAAAAAATTTCATGCTAGGATCTTGCATGATCCTATTCATATTGGGGAATATAAAAATGTTAAAAAGAAAGAGGTCATAAAAGGTGAGCTTCATGAAAATTTACAGTATCTAGATTGGGCAGAAACGCTTGGCCCAATAAGACCACCACCGGAACCACCACCTTGAGGTGATAATTTTCCTTCCCTTTCTCTTTTTTCATGTATTATTACATTTCATTCATACATTGAGGACAATGCATGAGTTAGATGTGGGGGAGAATTTACTAACATGCTAACTTCACTAATTTAAAAAAAAATTCTTTCTTTAAAACTTTTTGAAAAGGAAAATAATACTTTGACTTATTTTTGTAAAAAATTAAGTTAATTTTAAGGAATAAGAGGATCATAATCAAGATTTCTAATACTTGGTCAAAATAAATTATTTGTTGATTTTGAGGTTACGAAGAAAAATTGAAAAAGTAATTTAGTCTTGATTTTTACCTTAATGAGATTTGCACACTTTATACACTTACACACTTAGGGTTCTAAAACAAAGATTCTTATGCCTTATAAAAAAATTATTATATAAAAATTATGTGATTAAGCTGGGTATTTGTGTCTCATAAAGCATAAGTATTCACGCCTAAAAGTGGTTCACATAAATAAAATCTTTAGTTTCGTGGCCTTATTTGCTCGAGTCCTAAGTCTTTGGGGTGTTTTCTCACCCGGTGCCCTAAAACCGTCTGGTTTGGGAGTCACCGACCAAGGCTCGTTATATAGGCGAATTAGAAAGCCTAAAAGAGCTAAGAAAAATTACCGCCATAAATGTTAAAAAATAATAAAATATATATATATATAATAATAAGGCATAAGAGTTAGAGTTGAAGAACCCCGGTCAAATTTTCACGGTCACAAGGTGCATATGACTTAGGGTAAAATAATGGACTAGATGAGAAATACAATTTTAATTCTTACCTTGATTGAAAATAAGTTTTCGAATAGAGACTAAGTTTAGGAATGACTAAGTTTTGATAATCATATGACTTATAGATTACTTGAATTTTTACATTAATACTTCAAATATTTTTTCCTTTCAAAATGCATTTTCGAAAATACTAAAACTTTATTTCTTTTTCTTCATAGATTTTGTGGGTGTAATTCATTGAAAACCCTCACGAGATAAAACTCGTCCTCTAGGGGTAACCTAGAGGTTTAACGGCTTATTGCACGTGCTAAGTGCAACTGTGATTCCTACGAAAGTGAGTTAGGTTAGGTTAATTTAGTTTTTTTCTTTTCTCTATGTTTTGCTCGAGGACGAGCAAAAGATAAGTGTGGGGGTGTAATCATACACGTGCATTACATATTTTCATATCATATGTGTCACATTTCTGTATTTATATTTAAATAAAACTTTGCTATTAATATATTTTCATGTCCAGCGGCGTGTAGGGTAATTAAGGAAGAAAAGAGAGATTGACAGATTTATCCAATTTAATCAAAAGTTCAAATCAAAGGGGATCGATTCAAATCCAACGGTTATAGAAGCTATCTTATCTGAAAACTGAATATATCAGATAAGATAATATCATCTCATTTCAAGGGGAAAATGGATTGTTTGAAGACCCTATCTGTTTCGCTGAAGATAAATGAATATCTTATCAATTCTAGAAGACAAATTGAAAATCTAAAAGGACAAATGGATAGAGAAAAGATCAACGGATGAGATGAAACAATTTAGATTCAGATTCAGACTTAATATAGTTTAGCATAATCATAACTTTCGCTACCGAAATTCAAATCTAATGATTAAAGATGCTACAGAAAGAAGACTTAAAGGGCTACAATTCTTCTGTTGATCACTATTTCTAATTCTATCATTTGATAAGTGATATTCAGTAATCAATACGCCAACAAGTTGCAGATCAGAATTGAATTTCTGGATAAATCAAATAAAGTTTGGAGATAAGGGGAGAATTCAAATTCAGAAATATCCAGCTCTTCCTATCTTCATACTTTTTCTATCCCTCTAGTTTTCTCCTATAAATACCCTCATACCTCAAAGGCAGAAAGGGCACCATCTCAGAAAGAAAGCTTTAGTTTAGGTTTTTCTTTTCTTCTTCAATGTAATTTTTATTTTTCTTTATACCTTAGGTTAGAGAGAATTACATGATTAAAAGAGAGAAAGAGTTATTGTAGAGTGACACTATTGTAATCCTTTCTCAAGAAATTGATATTGAAGGTGGCAATCAATGGTGGTTTCCCACTTTTTCTCATTGTGCTCGATCCCGCCGAAGCCCTACTTTCTTTATTCTTCTCTATTGCTTTGTTTTACTTTAACGTAATTTTCATTATGATTCAAACAGTAAAGGTAAGTGTTCTTTTTTTATTTCTGATTTTTTCACCTACACTTTTATTTATCTGTTTTCTTTTCTTTTGTACTTAAAACAACACCACCACGACCATCTCTTCTTCTACCATCTCCTTCTTAGACTAGCTTAAATATTTTTATTTTCTTTTTATAAAATTGAGAAGATAAATATTAAATAGTTTTGGTATATTAAAAGAAAGAAACTTACACAACGCTTCCATCGTTGTCCCTCCTTGAGGATCACGACCTGTTAGCCCTAGGCTACACGGTAGAATTAAGGATCTAACATTGTTCCTAAAATTCTTTATTTTCTGTGCAGGTTTGGCTCGATCACACAACATTTGGTTAACTTCGCTGAAAGCTGATGTTAACTCCGCTGAGAGCTTACCTTCACTGAAAGCTAATGTTAACTCTGCTGAAAGCTGATGTTTACTCCGCTGAGAGCTTAGCTCTGCTAAAAGCTCATGTTGTAGCCCCGTTGAAGAGCTCATTCCCTAGTTTCGCCAAGAACTTATCCTAAGCTATACGAAGAGTTTGTGTACACAATGTGTACAATACTTAAGTTCAGCAACACAGATATCCGTTTCAAATTCAAAGTATTTCAGAATGTGCACCAATCCATTCCATATTCATGAAAACTTTGAAGGGGGTCTTGTTGACACTCTAAAAAGACAAAACTCTCAGATTTCTCTTCAACCAGTCTGAACGATGTCTAACTTATCAACATTTACAAAAGATAAGTCACAGACAAGCTGAGGACAAGGGACAAGGTAGCAACTTAAGTTCTATTGATTCAGTAAAGCAGACAATAGGCCAAAGTTGTCTTTGAAGAGAAGCTAAAGCAGGTCTATGAATCCAGGTCTAATCAAGGATCGCTAAAAGGGCGAAGCCATAAGCTTCGCACGAAGCTTCCCATGTAGCCCCGCCAGAGGCTGATCCAAGAGCTTCGCGCTATAAGCTTTATCCCTAACTTCACTAGAAGGAAGAGATGGTTCAGCTCCGCCATGGCTGTTTAGCTTCGCACGAGGCTTTGAAGATAACTTCTCCTGAAGCTATGAGCTAAGTCTTAGCTTCGCACGAGGCTTTGAAGATAACTTCACCTGAAGTTATGAGCTAAGTCTTAATTTCGCATGAGGCTACAAACATAACTTCGCCTGAAGCTATGCGCATGATTTAGCTCCGTAGCGAGCTTTACCGGGTCATCAAATTGACTGTTTCAAAATCCCACGAGGGATTAATGGGTGAACCTCACTAATTTAGTGGGATTAACGCCACTTTAAGTGGGCGGTTACACTCGACCACTTTGTCCCACATTAAGTGGAGATAATTAAGCCACGACGGCGAGGAGGAGTTCGCACGAACTCTCTAGCTTCACCGGAAGCTCACAAGTAGCTTCGCCACAAGGTCATTTGTAACCTCGCGCGAAACTAAAAACTAATTCAGCCTTGCTGAATTCAAGGGGGCGGTTACACCCCATTTTGGCTATAAATAGTCTCGTGCTGAGCCAAGGAGGGGCTAGCTGGTTAGAGAGAGGAGATTGGCTAAAAAAAATTTAAGAAGAGATTCGTAGCAAAAATATTCTCTTGTTCTCCTACTTTCAAATACTCGATTTCTAGAACTAAGCAAGAACTATTAGGAGGCAGCGTTACCATCTGATCGATTGCATTGTCAAAGAGATAAAGTGATCGTGCGCTGATCAGATTCCTACCGGCATACTTCCCCAGAAATCTCAGATGAGATTTAACTGTAATTTCCTTTTAATTATTTGTAATTTCGCTCCTCAACTCTTCTTTTTGTAAGTTTTCCCTGATCAATTTTCAATGGAAGACAAACATATCACACATCATGATATTGATTTGATTGTAAAGCATGATTAATTCAAAGGCAAATTTGATTCTTGGATTGTTGGAAAATTAGAAGATTAAATGGATATGTAGCTACTTTTAATTTGAAAATTATCGGTCAAAATAAAAAAATATCAAAATCAGAGTGAATAAAACAAAAGAGTAATAGGGTTTAGCCTGATGATTAAGGCGTGCTAGGCACTCTAGCACTGTCTCAAGAATCAAATGTCTCTCCTCTGGCAGGGATTTGTAGCAATGGTTTTAGAGATACAACGACCCTCGATCAGGCGACCTCCCTTTCGTCGTCACAGACTTCAAGAAGACTTTGTGAATTCTTCTAAAACTTTTAGGAAATCAGCAAGTATAAAAAATTAAAATAGAAAAAATATGAGAGATAGAGAGAGGAAGAGAATTGTATTGATAATTCGATGTGTACTGCACTCTACAGAAGTAAAAATTTATAGACTCACACAGAGAGTAGTTTGACTCTGTGCAATAAAAACATGTATTACCTGATCATAATTTAGATCTGGTTAATCCGTTAGAGATCTGTTTAATCCGCTGGACATCTGTTTAATCAGTTGCTGATTGACCACGTTTAAAATATGGTGGCGAATTAGTTGCTAATTATTACTTGTGTTGCTCCAAATTGCCTCTCTGAAATTGAGCTCCCGAGACCAAACTATCACTCCGAGACTACACCTCTACTTCGAGTTTTTCTTCACTCTGAGACCAAACTATCACTCCGAGACATGCTTTGGTTTACTCAAAATTTTATTTCACCCAATGGCTCTGAGAGCTTCAGACCACTCCGAACTTCGTTTCGCCCCCAAGCCCTGAACTCAAAAGAATTTAAACGAGATTCAAAATGTAGCTGGTCAAAGAACCCGCTAAACGGAGTTGCATGCATGTCTGCAGGTAGTGGGCGCATGCGTCCCGAACCCAACCCGGCCTGGCCCGGTTCAATTCGACGCGTGTCTGGAGTGTTGGATTAGGTGTCTAAGTAATAACTATAATTGATAGCAGCATAGTCCTTTTGGGTTGCCCTCGAGATTCAAAAATAAGTATAACTAAAAGGAGAACAAAATTTCCTTTGGGAAATTAGTCCCACATTGGTGGGATAAGAAAACTGGAGGCTATCCAAGGCTATAAATAGAGCCTTAGGGATTCAGTCTAATTCACAACCTCTTGGCTTGAGTATTAGCCTCCTTTTTCCTCCTCTTGGAAGAACTCTTTGATAGTTCATCCATACTTAGTTAAATTTTTGGATCGTTGGGTGTGATTCCATCAGAGGCACGACATTTGTGGTGCTTGCTTCCAAGAGATCTGAAGGGAAAATTTTAGTTGTTTACTATAACAACTAAAATGTATGTAATTCTATTTTCTTCTGTAGTAATTTTAATTATTTACTAGAATATTAGGATTCTTTTTATGTTCATAGTTATAGATTCAATTGTGAAAACACAGATCATGTTTTAGGTTGCATGCTCCCTTAAAAGTCTAAGTTTGTTTGTAATACCTAAAACCCATCAGTGGTATCAGAGCAGGTTTGTTTTCAATTGAATTTGCTATAATTATTGAATTGATAAGGTAACTAAATTTTATTTACCATATATATATTGATTCTCATTAAAGGTATAATGAGAATAAAAGGTAACTAAGTTTTATTTACCATATATATATTGATTCTCATTAAAGGTATAATGATAATAAAAGGTACTAAATTTTATTTACCATATATATATTGATTCTCATTAAAAGGTATAATGAGAATAAAAGGTAACTAAATTTTATTTACCATATATATATTGATTCTCATTAAAGGTATAATGATAATAAAAGGTAACTAATTTTACTTGAATCCCAATCTTAGTTACTTTAAGGGAAAAATGTGAAATTGTATGCTAACCCATGAAATTGCACATTACACTTTATAAGTCATTAGTGGAGCGTGTGTGGTTAACCAGCACACTAATAGGGACTAATAAAGAGCAGTAATGGGTATCTTATAAATTGTCATTGTTGATGGAGCGTGTGTGGTTTACCAGCACATCAATTGAGATGATAAATGACATGAAAGTTACCAAGTATATTTGCATGGTTATTCACATCTTGTTTGTGATTCTCGGTATCCCAGTCACAAATGTAAGAGCATAATCTGAGATTAAACATGCCATTGAATAGTTTCAATGAGTCTCAAAGACATACCTGTATGAAATTTGCAATTAGATTACGGCATCCCTTTTCTAAGTTGTGAATTTCATAGTTGGATCCTAGCCTCGATATTTCAATTTTGAGTTGTTATATTAAGGGTTATTTTTTTCTAACTCAAACTACCTTTCTTTTAGAAATGTCTGCCCCTAACGATGCTTCTGGTTCCTCCTCCTCCAATCACAACTTTTCTTTGTTGAACATCTGCTCAAAGGTGACATTAGATGGCACCAACTATAATGACTGGATGCGCAACATCAAAATGGCTCTTCGTTTCGAGGACAAGGAGTATGTCCTTGACAAAGAACTTGTTGAAATTGACGAAGAGAAGGCCACTCCTGGAGAATTAGCTGCTTATAAGAAGCACTACACGGATGCAACAAAAGTTGCTTGCATCATGGTTGCTACCATGACTCCTGAACTGCAAAAATTCTATGAGGATTACTGGCCGTACGAGATGAACAAAGACCTTATGGAAAAGTACCATAAGCGAGCTCGTCAGGAAAAGTACGAGATAGTAAAGTCCCTCATATCAAGCAAGATGAAGGACGGAGAGTCTGTCAGCGGCCACGTGCAAAGGATGCAGCGATACGTGGAACGCCTTGTGAGGCTAAATGTGCATATTGATGATGAGTTGGCTATTGACATAGTCTTGAACTCATTACCAAGTTGTTATGATCAGTTCATCTTGACCTATCATTTGAACAACAATGAGACCACATTGGCTCAATTGCACAACCTCCTGAGGACAGCTGAAACTGGGATGAAGGGAAAGAGTGATCCCCCCACTCCTGCTAATACTACCGTTCTGGCCATTGGGCAAGGAAAGGGGAAAAAGAGGAAAGGTCCTCCCAAGCAAAACTGGAAGGGAAAGTCTCATGTAAAAACCAGTTCTGATATTACCCCTGTCTCTGATCCTAAAGAGGCCACTTGCTTCTATTGCAACGACAAAGGACATTGGAAACGAAGCTGCCCAAAGTATCTGCAAGATTTAAAAGATGGGAAAGTAAAACCATCTACTGCAGGTATATACACTATTTCGTCTATTAACGCAACATCTTCTGATTCTTGGGTCCTTGATACAGGATGTGGGTTTCACATTTGCTCTGTATTGCAGGGACTAAGAAAAAGTGAGGATGTGGAGCATGGTAGAATGAACTTGATCATGGGGAATAGGCGATCTTCACCTGTCACCAAGATTGGAGTTTATAGTCTAGTGCTTAATAATGGTGTTAATTTAGATTTATTGAATTGTTGCTACTCGTCAGAAATGACACGAAACATTATCTCTTTTCATGCATTGTTCAAACAAGGTTTTAGATATTCTTTTAATGATGAGAATGGTTCTATTTCTGCTTATAAAAATGGCAATTTTTATTTTGAAGCTTTACCTTGTGATGGTGTGTATGAAACTGTGATGTGTGTAGACAACTTAGGTAATAGTGTATTTCAAATTGATTCGTCTAACGGTGTAGACAAAGCGTGCTTGTGGCATTGCCGTCTTGGACACATTAACAAAAAACGCATGGCTCAACTCTAAAAGGATGGGGTGTTGGAATCATTTGACCTAAGGTCAGATGATACATGCGAATCTTGTCTTTTGGGTAAGATGACAAAATCACCTTTCACTGGATTTTGTGAAAGAGGTGAAGGTTTGTTGGATCTCATACACACAGACGTGTGTGGACCCTTCAGATCAGCCACAAGGGATGCTAATCGATTCTATGTGACTTTTACTGATGATTATAGCAGATATGGTTATATCTACTTAATAAAGCATAAGTCTGAAACCTTTGAAAAGTTCAAAGAATATAAACAAGAAGTCGAGAATCAATTAGGCAGGAAGATAAAGATGCTCCGATCAGATAGAGGCGGAGAGTATCTTAGTATCGAGTTCCATGACTATCTCAAGGAATGTGGAATAGTTTCACAATTGACACCTCCTAGGACACCACAACTTAATGGTGTGGCTGAGAGACGCAATCGAACCTTGTTAGACATGGTGCGTTCCATGATGAGTCGAGCTTCACTTCCAATATCATTCTGGGGGTATGCCTTAGAAACTGCCGCCCACATTCTTAATCTTGTTCCAACAAAGAAGGTTGCCAAAACACCTCACGAAATGTGGACAGGAAAAGTTCCCTCGTTAGCACATATTAAGGCTTGGGGTTGTGAAGTTTTCGTTAGACGAGAAACTCATGACAAGCTTGAACCTCGTAGTGAGCGATGCGTTTTCATCGGCTATCCACAGAAAAGTCATTTGGATATTTGTTCTACAGACCTAGTGAGAACGTGGTCTTTGTAGCACGGAGAGGAGTCTTTCGAGAGAAAGAGCTCATATGCAAAGAGGACAGTGGGAGCACCGTTGACCTTGAAGAAATTCAAGAGTCAGCAGATGAAGGAACCTTACAAACCGCTATGGTTCAACCAGAGGAAGAGATTCCAGTTGAACCCATTGACACTTCATTACCTCTTAGGCGTTCTAGTAGAGTTGGCAAGCCAACTGAGTTCTATGGTTGCCATATAACTGCAAATGGAGACACGTTTATCAGTGACAATACACTGGTAAACTTGGATGAGCCGACGAACTACAAGGAAGCCATGGCAGGCCCTGAGGCAGCCAAATGGAAAGAAGCAATGGACAGCGAGATCAAGTCTATGTATGACAACCAAGTTTGGAACTTGGTTGATCAACAACCTGGTCGGAAGACAGTGGTTGTAAATGGATCTTCAAGAAGAAGATCGACATGGATGGTAATGTAAGCACATTCAAAGCAAGACTGGTGGCGAAAGGCTTTACTCAAACCCAGGGATTGACTATGATGAGACCTTCTCACCAGTGGCTAAGATAAAATCCATTAGGATAATGCTAGCCATAGCTGCGTTTCATGACTATGAAATTGGCAGATGGATGTCAAAACTGCCTTCCTAAACGGAAAGTTGGCTGAGGATGTTTACATGAGTCAGCCAGAAGGTTTTGTGGATGCAAAGTTTCCCAATGGAGTATGCGAGCTTGAGAAATCCATTTATGGATTAAAACAAGCGTCTCGCAGATGGAATCTTTGCTTCGATGAGAAAGTCAAAGAGTTTGGTTTCTCTAGAAGTGAGGATGAGTCCTGTGTATATGTCAATGCTAGTGGGAGCATAGTCACCTTCCTGGTATTGTATGTTGATGACATACTTCTTACAGGAAATGACATTCCAACCTTGCAAAATGTTAAGTCTTGGCTTGGAAAGTGTTTCGCTATGAAGGATCTAAGAGAGGCTGCCTACATTCTAGGATAAGAATTTTAAGGGACAGGAGTAAAAGACTAATTGGACTTAATCAGAGTACCTACTTGGATAAAATACTGAAACGTTTCTGTATGGAGAATTCCAAGAAAGGAGAACTGCCCATCCAGAGTAATACCAAAATGAGTAAGACTCAAAGTCCGAGTACAGATGAAGAGATAGCAGAAATGAGTAGAATTCCATATGCTTCTGCTGTTGGTTCTATTATGTATGCTATGACATGTACTCGTCCTGATGTGTCCTTTGCTTTGAGCGTGGTCAGTCGTTATCAGGGAAATCCAGGTAAAGCTCATTGGTAGCGGTTAAGAATATTCTCAAGTATCTGCGAAGGACTAAGGACTGGGTCCTAGTACTTGGTGGGCTGTTGTAACGCCCCGATCCTGGCGGATACGGACACGTCACCGCGACGTATATACGTAGGTCAGAACTGCCCCCACATATATACGCTAAGCGAAAAAGTACAATATAATCCAGAAACAGAGTATAACACAAGCGTGATATATTCATATATGCCAACAATAGAGTACAAGTACAAAGTTATACAAGTTATGAACTGATACACTTTACAAGTGTTTTGTTTCACAACCAAGTCCAAAAGAATATACACAAAGTCTACACAAATGCTCACATAAGAGAAGGAAATCCTGTGAGCCAAAAGAAATGGTACGGCACTGGAGGAACTAGAGCTGGTTGGCCTGCTCACTGAAGTACTCTTGGTCCTCAGTGGATGGATCCACTTCGTTCCAAGTCTCGGGATCTGAATATGCAAATCCACAGAATCAAGACATATCATAATAACGAGATATGGCCAACTGGCTAATGGACATGAGTAAATAAGATATAGCAGTATAAAGGTAGAGCATGAAATTCCAAAGTCCTAAAACAATACATCTACAATTAATGTCTTAATTTTATTACTTATTTCATTGTGATATCTAGCTATGTGGTCCAGCGTCCCAGTGCACATAGATCCATATCCCAATAAAACAAGGGGGTTATTGGAAATCAGCGGTTGTATCGAAGAACTATGTTTACAGTGGACCCCGTACATGCCCGGGATAACGGTCCATGATTGTTCCGTTGCTTGTAAACGGAAGCCAGCCGCTAGGCCAAACAGTAGAGTCTTATTTGTATGCTCTTGTCATGACTTGATTCCTGAATAGGGAGCAAGCTCTCCCCTCGGTCCCCTGGTGTACCGCAGGTTAGACCGGAACATGAGTTGCACAACATTTCCTAAAACCACTGTAAACACGAACACAATCGATATCCGCATGGTCTCCCCCGGACCCAATATAAGTTGATCTATTTTATACAAAAGTCAAGTCTATCATGCTTGGTATAAGTGATAGCATGATAAGGTGGAGATATACAATTTAATTAACAAGTCCTACATGAAAATACATGGTAACATGTCATGAAGTATATGTCATGAGATCCTGCAAGTAACATGTCATGTGGTATCAATTATGAAGCATAAACAATACTAGCATATCATACATGTATCATGTTTAGACCAAAATCAGAAAAGAAAACAACTGAGTTAACCAGCCAGAATTAGTCGACTAGGTGAAAGATTAGTCGACTAATAGGGGTCATCAGTCGACTACTAGTCCGCAGGAGTCGACTAAAGTGATTTCCAGAGAGTTTGTTAGTCGACTGGGGTTGGAGGGTAGTCGACTAGGTAAATTATAAGTCGACTAATGGATACGCAAGTCGACTAGAATTGTGATATAGAAAATTGGGATTATTTCTGGGACATGTTAGTCGACTAGGGTACTATGTATAGTCGACTAGAGGTCTCTGGTCGACTAATAATTTGGGATAAGTCGACTAGAGCCGAGAGTTGATATTTTTTTTGGTTCAAGGAAATTAGTCGACTAGGGGTCAAAATGTAGTCGACTAGGGTAGTCTAGTCGACTGGTAATTGGGTCTTAGTCGACTAAAACTGTGAAATTCAGAAAAGCTACGTTTCAACTAAAGAGGGTTAGTCGACTAGGTCCTAGATCAAGTCGACTAATACTGGGAAAAACAGAAAACAGAATAGAGATTCTGATGGTTGTTTGAATGGCTAAAAATACGATTTTTATGGCACAAGAAAACATGAATGATCAACACAAGCATACTAGGAAGTAGTCTAGCCTTGGTGAGTAAATATACTCACTTCGATAGGTTATGTGGGGCTTTACACGTTCGAAGAGATAGAAATCGACGAAAAGCACCAACGCGATTCTTGACGATATCGCGGACGATCCTTAACCAAGTTGCTTGAGATGGAGAGGAAGACCTAGGGTTTGCTTTGGAGAAGGAAAGGGAAGTTGATTTCTTGGTGAAGTGAAAAAGAGAAAAGAATTGTAAAGGAAGGATTTATATAGGATTTGATTTTTGTAAAGGAGTTGCAATTAAAGAATTGGAGAGGGGTTTTATGCAAATAGGGGTGATGGGGTGTCTCCCTTGGCCAATGGTGGCCGGCCATGGAGATGAAGAGTTAATGAGGGCATTAATGAGGAAGTGGGTGGGATTTTAGATATTTTGAAGAGATATTTGGAAGAGATATTTTGGAAGAGATAATTTGTTGGAAAGAAAAGAAGGAAGGAAAAAGAAAAAGGAAAAAGGAGAAGAAATTATAAAAAGAGAAAATATTTTCTCTAACTCGAAAAATTAAAATATTGAAAACACGGGTTCCCGGGTTTAAATCGAGAATGCGGAAAACATTTCGGAAAATACCGAAATCGTCCGAAATTCAAGTATCTCGGAACGACTCGTAAATTTTACCAAAAATCAATAATAATACATGAAGACTAATAGTGAAATCCGTTTGAAGAATTACTTTATAGTTTTGGAACTAAAAATCCCGGAACCGGAAAAATACCGACTCCGTTGGAATTTTCATAAAATCATAAAATTCTAAGAAAAAGAATGTAGATAGAAAATATGATTCTAAGAGATAATGCCTAAAGGGCTTTCTAGAAATTCCTAAAGGTTGGTGAAATAAAAATTCGGAAATCGATCAGCGACACTGGTCGACACCGGTTTTGAAGAAATTCATTTTAATTTTAGAAAATTCCAGAAAATCACATAAAATCTAATATATAAGAAAATGATATTTGAAATTGAAATTGGATAAATACGAAAGGTAAATCGGAAAATACGGCTGAAAAGCTGAATACGCAACAAGGTACGTATTCTGGAAACGAGGTATTACAATCTACCCACCTTACAAAAATTTCGTCCTCGAAATTTCGTAAAGTTAAAGGCAACAAGGAAGGACATGATAAATGGAATATAACGGTAGAGGGATAGAAGGAAAGAGTCTTACCAATTGGTGAAGAGTTGAGGGTATCGCTCTCGGATGACGTCCTCTCGCTCCCATGTAGCCTCTCCCGGTACATGGCGGTTCCAAGACACTAACACCAAAGGTATATCCTTGCTCTTCAGTGTCTTGACACTCCTGTCCAAGATGGCCATCGGCTGCTCCTGATAAGATAAGTCCGGTTGAAGCTCCAACTCGGAATGATCCAAAATGTGACTCTCATCCTTCACATATCTCCTCAGCTGAGACACGTGGAAAACATTATGAACCCCGTCCAACGATGGCGGCAGCGCCAATCGATAAGACACATCTCCCACTCGATCTAATATCTCGAATGGGCCGATATACCTCGGACTTAGTTTCCCACGAGTGCCGAAGCGGATCACTCCCTTGGTCGGTGAAATTTTCAGGAACACATGATCTCCAACTCCGATTTCCAATGGCCTCCTCCGAGAATCTGCCCAACTCTTTTGCCTGCTCTGAGCTGCCCTGAGATGATCCCTGATAATCTTGACTTTCTCTGTCGTCTGGATCAGCATCTCTGGTCCCAACAGGCTCCTCTCACCAACTTCATCCCAGCAAATTGGTGACCTGCATTTCCTCCCATACAGTGCCTCAAAAGGTGCCATCTTTATACTTGCCTGATAGCTGTTGTTATATGAAAACTCAGCCAAGTGAAGATGGTCTTCCCAAGAACCCCCGAACTCAATCATGCAGGCTCTAAGCATATCTTCGAGGATCTGGATGGTCCGCTCTGACTGTCCGTCTGTCTGGGGATGATAAGCTGTACTGAACTTCAGACGAGTGCCCAGACTCTCTTGGAGACTCTCCCAAAAGTGAGATCTGAATCTCGTGTCTCTGTCTGAAACAATACTGACTGGCACTCCATGTAGACGGACCACTTCCTTCATATACTTCTCTGCCAACACCTCTGTCGTCTGACCAACCCGGAATGGTATAAAGTGGGCCGACTTAGTGAGACGATCAATGATGACCCACACGGCATTATTACCTTTGGGACTACGAGGTAATGCCGTGACAAAGTCCATCGTGATATGCTCCCATTTCCACTCGGGTATTGGCAAAGGTTGCAGAAGTCCAGCCGATCTCTGATGCTCGATCTTAATCTGCTGGCACACCAAGCACTTAGCCACAAATTGTGCTATCTCTCTCTTCATGGCATTCCACCAAAAGTGCTTCTTCAGGTCTTGGTACATCTTGTTTCCTCCAGGGTGTATAGAGTAAGCTGAACTGTGGGCTTCAGCTAAAATCTTCTGTCTCACTTCCCCCTGAGGGACACAAAGTCTATCTCCATAGTACAAGGCACCATCCGGACGAATACAGATATCCGTCCTTAATCCAGCCTCGACTTGATCTCTGAATGTCTGAAGTCTGGGGTCCTCCTTCTGTGCCTCCTTAATCTCCTCCAACAGTGAAGACTGGATCTGTAAGGCCATAAGCTGTCCTGTCTTCTCAGCTCCTCGGACCACCATCAAATCCAATCGGATGAAATCCCGAATCAAGTCCTCCTGCTGAGTGAACTGGACAAGTACTCTGTTCTCTGGCATCCTACTCAAAGCATCCGGGACTGTATTGACCTTGCCTGGATGATATTGCAAGTCAATGTCGTAGTCTGCCATAAGCTCCAGCCATCTCCTCTGCCTCATATTCAGCTCTTTCTGTGAAAAGATGTACTTGAGGCTCTTGTGATCTGTATATATTAGCACTCTATCTCCCAGAAGATAGTGCCTCCAAATCTTCAATGCAAAGATCACTGCTGCCAACTCCAAATCATGAGTTGGGTAATTCCTCTCATGAGGTTTCAACTGCCGGGATGCATATGCGATAACATGATCATGTTGCATAAGCACGCATCCCAGGCCTTTACCTGAGGCATCACTAAAGATGACCATTCCTCCTCTCCCTGAGGGAGTTCTCAAGATAGGAGCCGAAATGAGCTTCTGCTTCAACTGCTCGAAGGCTGCATCACACTCCTCTGTCCAATGTACTTCTCCCCTTTCCTGGTGAGCTTCGTCAATGGAGCGGCAATTCTAGAGAAGTCCTGGACAAAGCGTCTGTAATAGCCAGCTAGTCCAAGAAAACTCCTTATCTCTGTCACTGTCCTCGGGATTGGCCACTCCTTTACTGCCTGGACTTTACTCGGATCCACTGAGATACCTTCTGCTGACACCACATGTCCGAGGAATGCTATGCTGTCCAGCCAGAACTCACACTTACTCCTTTTGGCATGAAGCTGATCCTGCTGAAGTGTCTGCAACACAATTTTCAAGTGCTCTGCATGCTCCCTCCTGTTCCTTGAATAGATCAAGATGTCGTCAATGAAAACAACAACAAACTGATCCAAGAAGGGCGAGAACACTCGGTTCATTAAATCCATAAACACGGCAGGGGCATTAGTGACTCCGAAAGGCATAACAAGAAACTCGTAGTGGCCATATCGGGTCCTGAATGCCGTCTTCAGTATATCCTCCTTCTTCACCCTCAGCTGATGGTAACCCGACTGTAAGTCCAACTTGGAGAATACGCGGGCTCCATGAAGCTGATCAAATAGATCATCAATCCTGGGAAGGGGATACCTGTTCTTGATGGTGACTTTGTTTAACTCCCTATAGTCAATACAAAGTCTCTTGCTACCATCCTTCTTATTGGCCAACAATACTGGAGCTCCCCACGGTGATGTACTGGGCCTGATCAATCCCTTATCTGATAACTCCTGTAGCTGCTTCTTCAGGATTTCCAACTCCGTCGGTGCCATCCTGTACGGAGCCTTAGATATAGGTGCTGCTCCTGGAATAGTCTCGATGGAGAACTCAATCGTCCTGACAGGTGGCAGTCCTGTGATCTCAGCAAATACCTCCGGGAATTCATCCCACACCGGTACCTTCTGCTTCTGAACCTCCGATGAAATGATCTGCTTTCCCTTAGTGGACTTCACTTCTCCACTAAACTGAAACTCAGGCTGAAGGGGAATCCTAAAATTGATCTTCCTCTCTCGACAATCAATCACGGCATAATACTGACTAAGCCAGGTCATGCCTAAGATCACGTCGTACCCCTTAGTGTCGAGTACGAGCATATCTATGGCTAAGACCTTGTCACACAGTTCTACTGGACAGTCAGTACACACTCTAGATGATAAGATCACCCCATTCCCTGTACTTATCTCCCACTTGTGGTCTAAAACCTTAACAGGTATAGAATGGACGGCCACAAAGTTATCAGAAATATAACAGTGGGATGCACCAGAGTCGAATAAAGCGATAACAGGCTTTGAGTATACTCTGATGTTACCTGTAATCACCTCCTCTGAAGCCTCTGCCTCAGCCTCTGTCAGGTTGTAGGCCTGACCTCTGCCTCGTCCGACTGCTGTTCTGCCTCCCCTCTGCACTGGACGAATCATGTGCTGTGGAGGAAGGGGTGCTCTCCTCACCACTGGCCCCTGGTCCTTCTGCCCAATTGGTCCTGGCAGCACTCTCTGTCCACTGGGTCCTGGAAGTCCTGGCAAGGGCTGGTTGGCCATCCCGAATCTCCGATGGTGTGGACAAGTCTCTACTGCATGTCCTCGAGACCCACATATCAAACACAAGCCGTTTGCCCTCCGGCAATTTGGTTGAGTGTGCCCTGGCTTCTGACAGAAGTTGCAGAAAATAGATGATTGGGCTGCCTGGTAGGGAGCCGGTCTGAAGGGCTGCCTCTGCATCTTCGCCGCTCTAAATGGGATTCCTCTTCCCGTAGGCACAAACGGCCTCTTCATGACCTGATTTCCCATCTGAGTCTCTTTCTCCTTTTCAAACCCACGCTCCACCTCTCGAGCGCTGGTAAGAACCTCTGCATATGTCTTCAAATGTTGGGGCATGAGGTACATCTGAATCTTCATCTGAAGACCCTTCTGGAATCGGCTTGCACGCTTCACTTCATCTGTGACCATATATGGCGCGAAACGGCTGAGTCTCAGGAAGTCTGCGGCGTATTCGTCCACCGACTTGTTTCCCTGCTGGAGGCTAATGAATTGCTCCTCCATCTCTTGCTGCGCCGTATCAGGAAAGAACCGGCTGTAAAAACTCTCTGAGAAGGTCTTCCAAGTGATGGGCTTCTCCAAGCGGGCCTCCTCCGCAAGCCACCAAGTCCGAGCTATGTCTTTAAGCTGGATCTTGGCTACTTCTACCCGATCCTCCTTCGGTACACGGGCGGCATTCAGCAGGTCAGCAGTGTCCGTCAACCACTGCTCAGCCTCCAGTGGTTTCTCTCCTCCAGTAAAGATAGTTGGCTGCAGCCGTCGGAAATCGGACACATTCCCAGGCCTTTGTCCTTTTGGGGCCGCTAGCTCTTGCCTAAGGAGCTCGGTCTGCTGTTGTTGGTTCTCCATCTGCTTCTGCTGATTGTCCATTTGCTGCTGCTGGTACTGTTGCTGGTTATTCATCTGCTGCTGCTGATTCCCTAGCATAGTCTGAATGATCTGGAGGACATCAGCATTCTCTCCTCCTCCTATAGGTCCATTCGGGACTTGCCCGACGTTGTTACGACCTGAGCGTCTCTCCATCGAATGATAACTGGAATTGGAAACAATGGAAAGGAGTTCAGGATATGAAGGAATTGATCAAAGAAGGAAGCAAGACGGACTCTATAACTTTGTACATTATAGTTGGCACTAGCAAATACTAGGATTTGCCACTTGATTGTACTTTAGGTTTGTGAGCCTAGGCTCTGATACCAACCTGTAACGCCCCGATCCTGGCGGATACGGACACGTCACCGCGACGTATATACGTAGGTCAGAACTGCCCCCACATATATACGCTAAGCGAAAAAGTACAATATAATCCAGAAACAGAGTATAACACAAGCGTGATATATTCATATATGCCAACAATAGAGTACAAGTACAAAGTTATACAAGTTATGAACTGATACACTTTACAAGTGTTTTGTTTCACAACCAAGTCCAAAAGAATATACACAAAGTCTACACAAATGCTCACATAAGAGAAGGAAATCCTGTGAGCCAAAAGAAATGGTACGGCACTGGAGGAACTAGAGCTGGTTGGCCTGCTCACTGAAGTACTCTTGGTCCTCAGTGGATGGATCCACTTCGTTCCAAGTCTCGGGATCTGAATATGCAAATCCACAGAATCAAGACATATCATAATAACGAGATATGGCCAACTGGCTAATGGACATGAGTAAATAAGATATAGCAGTATAAAGGTAGAGCATGAAATTCCAAAGTCCTAAAACAATACATCTACAATTAATGTCTTAATTTTATTACTTATTTCATTGTGATATCTAGCTATGTGGTCCAGCGTCCCAGTGCACATAGATCCATATCCCAATAAAACAAGGGGGTTATTGGAAATCAGCGGTTGTATCGAAGAACTATGTTTACAGTGGACCCCGTACATGCCCGGGATAACGGTCCATGATTGTTCCGTTGCTTGTAAACGGAAGCCAGCCGCTAGGCCAAACAGTAGAGTCTTATTTGTATGCTCTTGTCATGACTTGATTCCTGAATAGGGAGCAAGCTCTCCCCTCGGTCCCCTGGTGTACCGCAGGTTAGACCGGAACATGAGTTGCACAACATTTCCTAAAACCACTGTAAACACGAACACAATCGGTATCCGCATGGTCTCCCCCGGACCCAATATAAGTTGATCTATTTTATACAAAAGTCAAGTCTATCATGCTTGGTATAAGTGATAGCATGATAAGGTGGAGATATACAATTTAATTAACAAGTCCTACATGAAAATACATGGTAACATGTCATGAAGTATATGTCATGAGATCCTGCAAGTAACATGTCATGTGGTATCAATTATGAAGCATAAACAATACTAGCATATCATACATGTATCATGTTTAGACCAAAATCAGAAAAGAAAACAACTGAGTTAACCAGCCAGAATTAGTCGACTAGGTGAAAGATTAGTCGACTAATAGGGGTCATCAGTCGACTACTAGTCCGCAGGAGTCGACTAAAGTGATTTCCAGAGAGTTTGTTAGTCGACTGGGGTTGGAGGGTAGTCGACTAGGTAAATTATAAGTCGACTAATGGATACGCAAGTCGACTAGAATTGTGATATAGAAAATTGGGATTATTTCTGGGACATGTTAGTCGACTAGGGTACTATGTATAGTCGACTAGAGGTCTCTGGTCGACTAATAATTTGGGATAAGTCGACTAGAGCCGAGAGTTGATATTTTTTTTGGTTCAAGGAAAATTAGTCGACTAGGGGTCAAAATGTAGTCGACTAGGGTAGTCTAGTCGACTGGTAATTGGGTCTTAGTCGACTAAAACTGTGAAATTCAGAAAAGCTACGTTTCAACTAAAGAGGGTTAGTCGACTAGGTCCTAGATCAAGTCGACTAATACTGGGAAAAACAGAAAACAGAATAGAGATTCTGATGGTTGTTTGAATGGCTAAAAATACGATTTTTATGGCACAAGAAAACATGAATGATCAACACAAGCATACTAGGAAGTAGTCTAGCCTTGGTGAGTAAATATACTCACTTCGATAGGTTATGTGGGGCTTTACACGTTCGAAGAGATAGAAATCGACGAAAAGCACCAACGCGATTCTTGACGATATCGCGGACGATCCTTAACCAAGTTGCTTGAGATGGAGAGGAAGACCTAGGGTTTGCTTTGGAGAAGGAAAGGGAAGTTGATTTCTTGGTGAAGTGAAAAAGAGAAAAGAATTGTAAAGGAAGGATTTATATAGGATTTGATTTTTGTAAAGGAGTTGCAATTAAAGAATTGGAGAGGGGTTTTATGCAAATAGGGGTGATGGGGTGTCTCCCTTGGCCAATGGTGGCCGGCCATGGAGATGAAGAGTTAATGAGGGCATTAATGAGGAAGTGGGTGGGATTTTAGATATTTTGGAAGAGATATTTTGGAAGAGATATTTTGGAAGAGATAATTTGTTGGAAAGAAAAGAAGGAAGGAAAAAGAAAAAGGAAAAAGGAGAAGAAATTATAAAAAGAGAAAATATTTTCTCTAACTCGAAAAATTAAAATATTGAAAACACGGGTTCCCGGGTTTAAATCGAGAATGCGGAAAACATTTCGGAAAATACCGAAATCGTCCGAAATTCAAGTATCTCGGAACGACTCGTAAATTTTACCAAAAATCAATAATAATACATGAAGACTAATAGTGAAATCCGTTTGAAGAATTACTTTATAGTTTTGGAACTAAAAATCCCGGAACCGGAAAAATACCGACTCCGTTGGAATTTTCATAAAATCATAAAATTCTAAGAAAAAGAATGTAGATAGAAAATATGATTCTAAGAGATAATGCCTAAAGGGCTTTCTAGAAATTCCTAAAGGTTGGTGAAATAAAAATTCGGAAATCGATCAGCGACACTGGTCGACACCGGTTTTGAAGAAATTCATTTTAATTTTAGAAAATTCCAGAAAATCACATAAAATCTAATATATAAGAAAATGATATTTGAAATTGAAATTGGATAAATACGAAAGGTAAATCGGAAAATACGGCTGAAAAGCTGAATACGCAACAAGGTACGTATTCTGGAAACGAGGTATTACAGCTGTGATACATTGAGAGTAACTGGGTATAGTGACGCCAGCTTTCAAACAGATAGAGACAACTTCCGTTCCCAATCTGGCTGGGTCTTTACCTTAAACGGAGGAGCAGTTACTTGGAAAAGTTCCAAGCAAGACACAGTGGCTGATTCTACTTGTGAATCAGAGTACATAGCGGTAAGCGAAGCATCAAAGGAGGCAATTTGGTTGAAAAACTTCATCGAAGATCTTGGAGTTGTGCCAACCATCAAGGAGCCAATGGATATTTTCTGTGATAATGAAGGAGCGGTTGCATTAACAAAAGAACCAAGAGATCATGGCAGATCTAGACATATTGACAGAAAATACCATTTTATCAGACGCAAGATAGAAGAAGGTCACGTTATAGTGAGGAAGGTTTCATCTGAAGATAATCCTGTAGATCCACTCACAAAGGGTCTGAGTAGGGTTAAACACAATCAGCATGCTAGGAGCATTGGTCTGAGAGATGATGTTGGTTTTAGCAGTTAGATAGTTAGTTTGAAACTTATAACAAAGTAAATGTGATTGACTTTTGGTGATTAAATAATAGAGAATTATTTATGAGTTTGTTTACTACCTTTTGTCAATTGTTTATTATTGTGTTTCATTTTGCATGTTTTACTTCCCGAATAATTTGATTATTCGAATTCCACAGTCGATCATACTTTTGGGAGTAAGTAGTGAATAAAGACTGTCATGAATAGAGTTGTGGATTGTCTAAAGAGTTTTAGACATAGCAATGGTATTGCTGCAATGTTCATGAGTACTTTGAAATGGAGATTTAAGTATTGGATTAACCCACGCTCAGAGAATTACTTCATGGAATTTATCACGAGTAATTCTGAGACGATAATATCTTATAATCTTTAAATGGAGATATATGAGTTGTGGTTTACAAGTCAGTTGTGCGTTGATAATATGTAAACGCATCAGTAACTTGATGTTATAAAACGTATTGTTGTGCATGATTTGATGAGTAAATGGTGCAAGCATATAGGTCAAAGTTTATTCGTTCCTTTTGCCCTAACGGGAAAAGCGATATCTTTGGGCCCCTCGGTGATTTGAAGTTGACATATAGTGTCGGGCCCGACCAGGACTAAATTGATGTGTTCATTTAGTAGTTCTATGTCATTACAAATCAGAAATCGGGAAATAAAATACTGGACAAAGAGATTGATTATGTTCCATGTCTCATGTTCAAATGATATCTTGTAGAACGAAGGATTATATGATCTCTTATCTTAGGACACGAAACTGACTAGGTCAGAGTTCGACAATGGCTTTTGGAAGCTACAATTTGTTGATCAATTAGGAAGTTATTAGACTTATCCAAGTGGGAGACTGTTGGATTAGGTGTCTAAGTAATAACTATAATTGATAGCAGCATAGTCCTTTTGGGTTGCCCTCGAGATTCAAAAATAAGTATAACTAAAAGGAGAACAAAATTTCCTTTGGGAAATTAGTCCCACATTGGTGGGATAAGAAAACTGGAGGCTATCCAAGGCTATAAATAGAGCCTTAGGGATTCAGTCTAATTCACAACCTCTTGGCTTGAGTATTAGCCTCATTTTTCCTCCTCTTGGAAGAACTCTTTGATAGTTCATCCATACTTAGTTAAATTTTTGGATCGTTGAGTGTGATTCCATCAGAGGCACGACATTTGTGGTGCTTGCTTCCAAGAGATCTGAAGGAAAAATTTTAGTTGTTTACTATAACAACTAAAAGGTATGTAATTCTATTTTCTTCTGTAGTAATTTTAATTATTTACTAGAATATTAGGATTCTTTTTATGTTCATAGTTATAGATTCAATTGTGAAAACACAGATCATGTTTTAGGTTGCATGCTCCCTTAAAAGTCTAAGTTTGTTTGTAATACCTAAAACCCATCATGGAGAGTGTGGCATAATCCATGCCAACTTGTCTTTGGATACAATAGAGAAGATAAATGCCTATAAACACTCAAAACTTTTTTCCTCATATCTAATATGACACGATCTTTTCCTCACAAAATAAGTTTTTAAGTTACAAAACTCTGCACATCGAAGCGTCCACCAGTGATCCAATAGGTTTTTAGAACTGACTTCTTTTATAATTTAAAAGTCTTTAATTACTTTTGTTAAACAATTACAACGTTTTCTTCTCTTTTGCAAAAACATTTACACGTTTGCGTCATATCACGTAGCCTGTACATTGTGGATTCATATATAATTTTCCTTGTTTTTTTTTTTTTTTTGTTTCCAGAGGTTATTTTTCTAAATAATTATGAGCCGCAAATTTTCTCCAAAGAAAAGGGTCGCATAAAAACTTAACCTGCGGGAGCTTGGACAGAAGCCCAGCCAAGACCATCTCGCTTCTTATATTGTTATTGTGGTCAACTCCCCCTTCTTGAAGATTCCCCACATTTCAAAACCAAAAAATTATAATAAAATCCCCGAAGCACCCAACTTTTTATAGTGACGTGTATATATCAAGTGCCATCCGGCTGTCGTTTTACGCATGGGTGGGTGCAATGGGTGCACTAAAACAATTTGGGATTAAAAAATTACATAACAAAAGGCAAAGTGCAATTTTTTTTTAAAAAGTCCGCTTTTGAAATTTACTTCTAAGAAAAAAATCTCTTCAGAATTTAATTATCAAAATCGACCTCTAACAGGTCACATCGGTACCACGTAAGCAGTAAACGATTTTGCCTCTCTTGTGCAACACTGGGCCACCTAGGTGGTTATTTTTTAGTCCGAGTTTGATGAATCCAAAAGAAAATTGAAAGAATTTTATGTCCGGCTTGATGAACTCAGATAAAATTATAGGCAAATTGGAATAAGTTTTTTAATTATTTAAAATTAATATTAAGATTGGTTAACACAAGTGTTTGTAAGATAATTTTCTTCCAAGCAATAGACTCGGATTCGACTCCCGACAAATGCAATTTAATTTTATCATTATTTTAATTAAAAAATCCATCTAATTTTGAAAACTAAAAGACAAAAAATAAAAAAAATTCCATATCAACGCACCAGGTAAGAGTCAAACCTGCAACTTTCTGCTTAGGGAACAAATACTTTATCCACTACGTTACAAGTGTTTTGATGTTAAAATGCTTAATATTAAATTTTTAAAATTATAAAAAAAAAGTGGTTCGGATTCGTCAAACCCGGACGAAAAAAATAACTATTTCGCGACAATCCAACGCTACATAGGCGACGCAAAAACTGTTAAGCGCTTATGTGACATGTTAGAAGTTGATTTTGATAATTAAATTCTAAAGAAGTCTTTTCTTGAAATTAAATTTAAAAGAGGTTTTTTTAAAAAAATGACCCAAGACCAAAAGGAATATAATAATAATAATCAAATCGAGCAGGCTTCGACTTTGACTTTTTCTTACACTTTGTCCCTCTAACTAACTTTTAAAAAAAAGAGACAAAAAGAACTGAGAGGCCCTCTTCCCCGCCTCCCCCCCCCCCCCCAACAAAAAAAAAAAAAAAAAACTCATCCCCCTAACAAAAAAAACTCGTTCTTCCTCCCTTTTCTCCCTTTTTTTTTTTTTTCCGCTCAGTTTTACCACAAACAGTAATCTAATCTAGTAGTATCTTTGTTTTCTTGACTAGAAGAGAGGGAGAGGGGCAAAATAGAGAAAACTAAACGAACAAAAGAGCAATCGGTCCTTGAACAGCTCCGCTCCTCACGTGATTTCCTCGTGGCTACCTTTTTAATTCTCTTCTCTCTCTCTCCCCTCTGATTTCAATCTCCATTGAGTCTTCTCTTCTCTTCTGCTGCTTCTCCTCCTCCTCCATTAAATTAGATATGAGAATTGAGTCAAAATTTTGTTCCAAGTGAAGAGAAAAGCAATCGAGGAAACAAGTGAGTTTTGAATTCCTTATTAGAATCTGAACGTAGTGCTCTCTTTTTATTTATTTCAAGCTTTGATTTCTTCCTCAAGTTGCTAGTAGGATAGCTCTTTATGTGTAATTGGTTTGTTTCGGGGTTTGAAGTCTGTTGAGTGTGTAATTATGGAAATTTTGTTGGTTAATTGAGATGGGTTCTTTTGTTTGGGCAAGTATTTGAATGGAACCCCACTGAAAATTGAATGATTCTTTGTGGAGTGGAACCTGTTCTTTTTTTCTTTTTTTGTGGTGAGAAGTCATCTCAAATAATATGATGCATGTAGGAGCTGAGGAACTTAATTGATCCCATGTAACTGTTTTTTTTTTTCCTTTCAAATTATTTGTTTATTTGTTTATTTATTTATTTGGGATAATTATGGAATATGTGGTCATTTTAAATTTACTCGTGTCACTGAAGGGAGCTCCCCTTCAATAGTTAGATGAGTCTTTGTAGCTCTTTTGGTGTTTTTCCTTTTGCAGAAAATCATTTTAAACAGCATGAATGTGTAGAATTAAAGGAACTCAATGCAATGTATAGCTGATTCTTATTGAGGAACTTAATCTTAAAGTAACGTGTTTGTAACATTATTGGGTTATATGCTTAGTTAAGTTGAAGATAGGTGTAGCCTCTATAGAAGAGAAGATGAGAGAAAACCGCCTACGATAGTTTGGTCATGTGAGTCGTAGACCTACAGATGCGCGGGGCAAGTTAAAAGAGCGCAGGGGAAACCGAAGAAAACATAGATGGAGGTAATGCGCCAAGATATAGAGGCTAAAGGTCTTAGCGAAGGCATATTGCTCGATAGGAATGAGTGGAGAAAGCTGATCCATGTGCCCGATCCGGTGTAATTCTCTTTTGGTTCATGTAGCCTACCCAAATACTTGGGACAAATGGCTTAGTTGTTGTTGTTGTATGCTTAGTTAAGTTGAAATTATGTCTATGAAAGAATTTGAAGGGAGCCCACTTAAATTTTGTGACTGTAGATAGAACTTTTATTTTATCCTTATATCTCCTTTTATGGAAAACTAATTTCAAAACCACATGCATGTAGATCTAGACGAATTTGGCTGTTTTAACATTTTACTCCTTTTTTTGGAGGGTGATTCATTGCTTTGGGCAAACTTCATTTGGGAACTAGATTGTAGATTTCATGGTTTAAAATAGGATTGGAAGGTCTTTAGGAGTGTTTTTGACTCAAGTTATGTGTCGTATTTCGTGATTTAAGAGATGTAGTGTTTGCCATAACTTTTTATTAAATCAAAATTTGCAGATTGGTTGATGAGTGATACTAGAGTACACTACAGTTTTGCCTTGTTTCCAGGTCCGAATCCAACTGACAACAGACAAATGATATACATATTAAATCTATCGAATTATAGTTTCCTATGACACCAGATCTCCTTGGATAGTAGCGATTGGCAAAGGAGCCATAGGGATGATAGTTGAAACGAGGTCCACTGGTTATGGTGTATGGTTTAGAGACATGGTTCTTTCATGTCTTCATGACAAATGTATTAATCGTGATAAAAGGGATATTAAATAAATATATTCCTTCATGTCTGCATGATCACGTAAGGTTATAAAAGGAATATTAAATAAGTATATTTTGTCTTCCTTGATGATATGTGTTTGGAAAGTTTTGCGAAATTCTTTTATCAGAAATTTTGTTCAAGTACATTTCAAAGCCAAATTTCTCAGGAATACAGGAGCCACTGGTTGTTTACTATGTGATGAGCTGTTTAACAGTGGTGGACATAGGAACTATATTCATGTGCTTGTGCTTGCGTTTTTTGGGGTGGAGATGCAATAATTGAAACCCGTAGTTTTTAGATCTTTCAATACTAGTGTATGTGCTTATACATGAAAAAGATAATAAAAATGCACATTTCCAGGTAGTAAACCTCCAAGGTTTCCAAAGGGACCAGCTATCTGTACCTTGTTAGTCACGGACTATGTTGCATGGGCATAGAGCATTGAAATGGACATGACACACAGATATGTGAAAATTCTTAAAAATACATATAGCAAGTGTGTCCATACGCGTGTCGGAAACGTCTCAACACGTCACGACTTCATGACTACGCTGCATAGGTCACAGAATACTCTCATAGAGTGTAAACTAAAAAACTTAGATTGTTAGATTGTTAAATATAGTAAACTCTGACCTAAAATCATAACCAAGGTTCTAAATATCGGATATCGGAATCGTATCGGATGAAGGTTTTTCATATCGGATATCGGATATCGAGGGAGATTCGGGGATACGCGCGCATATCAGGCGTTCATATCGAACACTATATATAATGAAATATTGATAATTAAAAGTTGGTTTAGTATCATAGATATCATCTACCTAATAAAAATGATGTAATATGTATGCAAAGACAGTAAAAAAAACAATGTACATTTGCATGCAGTCGTGCAATAAGTAAGTTATTTTATATCAGGCGATATATCGGCCAATTTATCGCCCGATATCGGGTGATTTATCGGCCAATATTTCAAATATCGGCCGTTTTTTGCTACAAACGATATGGCGAACGATTTCTCCATATCGTATCAGCAACAGGCAAAAAAAGGAGATATCGACGATTTGTCAGCCGACTCGGACGATATTTAACCTCCAAGGTTTCCAAAGGGACCAGCTATCTGTACCTTGTTAGTCACGGACTATGTTGCACGGAGATAGAGCGTTGAAATGGACATGACACACAGATATGTGAAAATTCTTAAAAATACACATGGCAGGTGTGTCCATACGCGTGTCGGAAACGTCTCTAACACGTCACAGCTCCATGACTATGCTGCATAGGTCACAGAATGCTCTCATAGAGTGTAAACTAAAAAACTTAGATTGATAGATTGTTAAACATAGTAAACTCTCACCTAAAATCATAACTAGAGTTGTAATGAGGATTATATGGCAGTGTTGCACTTCTTTTTAACCTTTCTAATAACCACACTTTCATGCGAAACTCTGGGTGGTAAGTGGAGACCAATGAGAGTTGGCCCCTCTATGAATGACAGTTGTTCTACATCCTTTTACAAAGACTAAGGAATGGATAATCTGGTTTATTTGTTTAAAAATTAAAAAGACTAAAAGGACAAGGGGAAAAAATATAAACAAAGATGGAATGAGCTTAGCTTTGTTGAGGAGGCAATAATAGGGAAGAGGTTGCAACAGAGAAGTACTTGAAGGAAAGGTTCAAGGTCAAGGTAATTGCTCAACCTTGCTCCCATCACCCTGATTCCATTATTTTCAGGGGTGATGAGACATTCCATTTTTGATAGTTATATAAAAAAATTTGTTCTTATGGATCTAAGGGGCATGGTTTGTGATTGTAGCGTGCAGTAATATCTTTAACTTAGATTGGGAAATTGATTGTGAATGTGGTAAAATGCTGTAGGTAATAGGATGATAATACAACATCACTCCCAATGGAAAAAAATGTTCTTGTAGCATTCGTCATGAACCAAAATTTTTGTGAGACATCTTTTGAAGATGACACCCTTCTTTAAAGGTTATTTCAGGGACGTTAAAACTCCCTGATCCTAAGATATGAAGTTATTAATGTTCCAATATGGATTGCTGTAACGCCCTGATCCTGCGGGTGCGAAGACGTTATTACGACATGTATATGCAGGGCGGAAGTACCATCATATATATACGCTGAGCATCAGAACATGCAGGAATCAGAGTACGGAAATACATAGTGTTTATACATTCCAACTAAAAGAATACAATTACAAAGTTATTCCAAGCTGGGACATAATATTACAAAAGCATATTACATCATCCGGAGGCGCAAAAGTAAGATGTACACAATATGAACAGTACAAACGGATGCATACGAGCTACAAGAGTAATCCCGTGAGCTGATCAAGAGGAGTTGGACAAGGAGCTGGTCAGCCTGCTCTGCAAGATAAGCTCGGTCCTTGGCAGATGGGTCCATTTCAGCTCAAGCTCCAGGATCTGAACATGCAAGCTCAGGGAGTCAGAAGTTGCCCAACGAGTGGTAAAATAAGCCAAATGACGTGCACAAACAAGTACACATGTATCGATAAATCTGAATCAAAAAGCATGTATCAAAAACTGTGTCGTGAACATAGGCACACACAAGCATGTAATGAGACTTAAGTAGATGTGGCAAAATCAGTTGTACAGCTCAGATTACGAATTTATGAGATTGGTACGTCGAAAAAATAATCCAAATAAGGAAACCCTCATATATATATATATATATATATATATATATATATATATATATATATCTAACGTCTCACGTCACCATAACTTGAGTTCATACAACCCGAGTTGCCCTCTACACTAAGAAAACAATATAAAACCGATGAAAACCGATAAAAACAAACAATGAATGTATTACTAATCCTATTATCTTATTGTTATTACTCGTCCGACCCATATATCTGAGTATGTGTCCTGCCGTACGTCCCAACACACATACATCAATATATGAGTAAGTCGAGGTTGGTTATTAGAAGCTGATGAGAAACCAAATTATATGTTTACAATGGGTCCGGTGCTTATATAGGACCACAACACGGAACACCTGGAAGCCCACAGGTTGCACCGAAAGATTTTAGTTGCACAACATTCCTAATACCATTGTAAACATAATCACCAATTAAAGTCCATCAGTTTCCCCCGCCTTGGTGTAAGTTGTCTTTTTTATTATGGATTATTATAATTATCAATATATAGGAATGAGTAGTCTGGTACATGAGTAACAAGATATCAATTTTACATTCCCATAATGTTATACTCATGAGTTCAAGCGATAACATAGCAGGTGTTAGGTGATAACATGCAGGTGTCAGGTGTTAAGGTGATCTAACATAGCAAGTGTTATACTATCATATAACAAAATACGGGAAAACGATACGTAGACAAGAAATCAATACGAATACTAGAAAATATTACAGTTTTAGGAAAATAGTTTAAGTAAAGATTTCAAACTCTTCACAACTATCAATAAAAGAATAACAGTTAAATTATTTAATTATCCAGGCGGAGCTGGTTAAGCTGGAGCAAAGTCAGGCCGTGTCGGCATTACGCCGAGTATATGACAGAGCTTGGCTCGCAACACACGACATAGCTAGTAAAACCCAGAGAGTTTAAGCCCGAGGCTGAGCAAAGCGGGAGAATAGCTAAGCTGTGCCTGATGAGGCTACGCAATGAAGCTCGGCTCGCAGACACATGACGTAGCTAGGCTTTCGACGAAGCTAGAAAAGAGGGTTTAAGCTCGAAAATTGTAGTATAAAATCACAGAGCGGTTAAGCGTGGAGGCTGAGCCTTAAGGCTAACGACCACGATGGGTCGGCCAAGCACAATAATAGAGCAATACACAAGTACATTTATCGAACTACGCTATTACAAACATTTGTCGCACTAATACAAATACATTAGTCCAAGGAAATACAAATACAGTCCAAAACATCATGCAAGTCCAAATACAACACAAGCTCGTCAAGGCGAGGAAGGTCACTCGCCTAAAGCGGAACACGGCGTGAACTTTGAAAGAACGCCAATGGCGTTAACACGCAAACACGTGAAAAAGAACGCTGGAGGTGTTAAACACATGAATGCAAACACGTGAAAAAGAACGCCGGAGGCGTTAAACACATGAATGCATAAGAGAAAGAAAGTGAAAAGAAGAGAGAGGAGAGAGATGTGAGAGATGAGAAGGTGGTCACGGCTGTGGGTGGCGCCGACTGTAGGGTGGCGGCGCGCCGGCCGAGGGTGGCCGACCCTGGGAGGAGGAGAGGGGGTTGAAGGGGTTTGGTAATGGTAGTGTTGATGGTGGTGTTGGCGGTGGCGAAGGTGGAAATGGTGGTGGTAGTGGTGGATCTTGGCGGTTGGTGGTGTTGTGGTTGTGATGGTGGTGGTGTTTTTGATGAAGGAAGAGGAGGTGAAGTTATAGGTGGTGGAGTTTGATGGAGATGGGGGAAGTTTTGGTGGTTGTACGTGGAGGAAATGTTGGTGATGGGTTTTGATGGAGGTTTTGGAGAGGTTGATGGTGGAAGTGATGTAGTTGGAGGCGGTGGTGTGGTGGTATAGTGGTGGTGATGAAGATGGTGGTGATTTGGGTGGTGGTTGTTGTAGAGGGGTTATTGTAGATTGGTGGTGGTTATGGTGGAGGTGATGAAGGGGATGGTGGTTTTTGGTGGAGATGAAGGGAGAGATGGAGGAGGTGGTGATGTTTGGTGGTTGGAGGTGGAAGAAATGGTGGGAGTGATGGTGGTGGTTATTGGTGAAGGAGGTGAAGGGTTGTTGGATGTTGAAGGAGAAGATGGAGTGGGAGATATTTGGAAAAGAGAGTGAGAGGATGGGAGAATGAGAGAGAGAATGAGAGGAGAGAGGTGGTTGAGGCCGATTTTGGGGGGAGAGGGAAGAAAGAGAATGAGGGGGAGAGGGAAAAGAGAGAATGAGGGGGAGAAGATATTTTGGGAGAGGAGAGAGAGGGTGATGGAGAGGAGAGAGAATTAGTGGAGAAGAGTTTAAAAGAGAGTAGAAGTTGTTGGAAGGGAAAAAGAAAAGAAAAGAAAATACCGGGCAAAACTCCAGATTCAGAAAAAATAATATTATTTGGTAAATTTTGACTAATTCAGAAAAATCCCCAAAAATTCTCAAAAATGAAAAATATTATCCTGAGGAACAATGTGAAATCAGATTCAAGAAATTCAACATCGTTTGTAAATTAAAAATTTTGAAATCTATCGGCGATGACGGATGATACTGATTTTTAGAATTTTTTGCAAAATAATTCAGAAAATCTCAGAAAATCTTAAAAAATCTATAATATTGAAAATCAGTATTTGAAACTGAAACCGGTTCAATCTGACTACCAGAAAGTTCAAATCAAGTAGTGACACGAGATCGGATCACGGATTCGGACTCGGGCTGACTCTGAATCCAAAAATCAGGGTCTGATACCAATAATAATATAATAATTACAAAATAAAAATAATACTTGAAAAATAGGAAAATACGATCGAAAAATCGAGACATATATATGGATACGTATTCCGGAGACGGGGGTATTACGTTCCACTCACCTTACAAAAATTTCGTCCTCGAAATTTCGATGAGGGGATGAGCACAGAAAAGATATGGATGAGGATTATACCAATTAAGATATAAATAACTGAGAATAACGCTCACAAATTTGACTGAACAATAATCTCGGGACTTAAACGTCTTCTGCACTTCCTATCATATAAAGCTTCAGACGGTGTCATATTAATACTGGCCTAATATCTGTTTATAAGAGAATTCTACCAGAATTTCAATAGACTGATCTACTCTTGATAATATGAAATGAGCTGACTTGGTAAGATCAATAATATTTCTTTCGGACTGCGTGGAAATGCTAATGAAATTCATAGAAATTCATAAAAATCCATAATGATGAAATCCATAGAAATAATGTAAAATCATGTATTAGAAAAGTCCTTTATGACTTCGGAACTGACCAGTCTTTTCCTGCATAAATTTTGCTAGAAGCAACGGAGATTACTTCGTTCGAAACAACATGAGCAAGAATATGATACTATCTAACCAGAACTCACACTTGCTCTGCGTGGCATGAAGTTGTTCCTAACGAAAAGTTTGTAATACAATTCTCAGATGATCTGCATGTTTACTATCACTCTGGGAGTAGACCAAATATCGTAAATAACGAAAACTTGATAAAACTGATCGGAAATAAATAAAGGAAGAAAACTGATAATAACGGGTTCTGAATATTGTCTTCTGGATGATAACCTGACTACAAATTAAATATTTAAAAAATACCCGAGCTTCGTAAAGTTGATCGAGGAGATTGTCAACTCGAGGCAATAGATACTTGTTAGTAGAACTTCGTTCAGTTCTCTGTAGTTGATACATAGTCTTCAGTAATCTCTATAATACTATAATTTTGTAGATGCTATTCAATACAGTGCTTTAGATATAAGGCTATTCTTGGAATAATATAAATAGAAATGCTACAGCTCTGCCTGGCAGAAGTCTTAAATCTGAAAATTTGTTTCATACTAAAGCTTTGATTATATTTTTGATGACTACCCCACTTTCTGTGTTAATCCCCACGGAACGTCCATATATATATAAGGGTAGAATGCCAAGCAATAAAACTATGTGATATAAAACAATGCGAAAGAGTACCATAACAATGTGAAAGTTAACCATATCTTACCTGGCACTACGTTTCCTTTTTTTTCATATTTAAGTTGGTATAAAGGCGACGGGAACTGGAAAGTGAAAAGATGTAAGTGATTCAGGAATCAAGGGAAGGGCGATCAAGAGGGAATATATAACTTTGTACTTTACAGTTGGATTGTATAACCGGGACTCATGCATTCTAATTGCAAATTAACATCACATTAATCTGCCGGCTGGTTGTACAGAAAATGTGAGAGCCTAAGCTCTGATACCATCTTGGTAACGCTCTGATCCCGCGGGTACATAGACGTTACTGCAGCGTATATACGCATGCGAAAATACCCCCACATATATACGCTGAGCATCAGTACAGATATGAATCAAAGTACAAAAGTACATGGTGTTTATACATTCCAACTAAAAGAATATAATTACAAAGTTTTCCCAGGCTGGGACATAATATTACAAGTGTATTACATCATCCGATATACGCAATATGAATAGTACAAACGAATGCTCACGAGCTGCAAGAGTAATCCCGTGAGCTGATCAAGAGGAGCTGGACAAGAAGGAGCTACAACTGGTTAGCTTGCTCTGCAAGTTAAGCTCGGTCCTCGGCGGACGGGTCCACTTTAGCCCAAGCTCCAGGATCTAGATAAGTAGGTTCAGGGGAGTCAGAAGCTACCCAACGAATGGTAAAATAAGACCAAGTGGCACATTCTTTTCAAATCTTGCTCATAGCGAATAAGGCTTTCAATAGAAATAAACTCGGTGGCAAACCGTGTTATACCTGGTCTTAACAAATCTCTATCTTTGGTATATAGCTTCATTAAATTCACCACTTTGAGGCTATTGTAAATGAATGATGTGATCATCTTAGCATCATCCAATGTCTCCTTGACTGATTTCAAAGAGCCAATATCTTCAAGCATCAAATCAATGCAATGTGCTGCACAGGAAGACCAAAACAAATGTTTTCTCTTCTCCATCAACATGTGACCAGCTGCTTTGAAACTTGTCTCATTATCTGTTACAACCTGCACGATATTTTCTTTGCCAACTTCATCAACAACTTTATCCATTAGCGAGAATATATACTCAGCAGTCTTCGAGATATTAGTGGTATCAACAGAAGTATGGTAGATCATGCTTCTATCACAATAAATCATGAAATTAACAATAGGCTTTCTATTATGAGAACTCCATCCATCACACATGATCGTGCAACCATACTGCGGCCATTTTGTTTTTATTGAAGCAATATATACTCCAATTTCTTTCACTTCCTCCTCTAAATAGAGATTGCAATCTGGTACCCTGTAGGGCCTTTTACACCTGGGCCTACCTCCGCAATAGTATTAATCATGGCTTGGTAGTAAGGACCACTATCAGCTGCATTGAATGGTATTGCATTGTAGTGAAAGAACTTCGCCACGGATTTCCCAACCTTTTTCATATTCTCAGTTGAGAACATACTTTTGATTGATTTCTGTTTTGTTGGGAACATGTAAGGATCAATACCACGAGCTGGAATTTCAGCTTCTCTCATAGTCATACTCCGACGCAATCCACGATTACTCCCTGATCCTGAAGGCTGTGAACTACTGCCATCAATATCAACTCCTTCTGCTGATCTCCAAGCCATTTCACGACTTTCTTTCATGGCTTGTTTTAGTTGTCTTCTTTCAACTCCTTCTAAACCACCAACTTCTTCAATTTCATTATCAGAATCTTCTTCGGTCACATCATAGAAATCTTCCTCACTTAAAAATCTCATAAGTCGCTCTTGTTTAGATTTTATGGCCGCTCTTTCTTTGTTACCTTCAGAAAGATGTCGTCTCATTATTTGAGATATCTCTTTTCATACTCGCAAGCATCCTTCCACCTGACCGGGTACATGTGCTATATGCTGCTTCAATCTAGTGATACCATCATGGACTTGTTTCTCACAATAATTACACTTCACAAGTTTTCTACTTCCACCAACAGGGGTACCATGTTCCCATCCAATATCGCGTTGCTTTGGAGCCATACTGAAATTTAAAAAAATTATCTGTTAAATTAAATTAAAACTAAAATTAACTAAATTAAAAAACATTAAATTAAACTCAATTAAATGAAACTACATTAAATTAAACTAAACTAGTTTATACTAGATTAAGCAACACTAACTTAATTACCTAACTTCAATAAAATTATTAAATTACCTAACTTAATTACAAAACTTTATTAAATTAAATTAACCTAAATTAAGTTAACTAAACTAATTTAAATTAAATTCAATTCAATTAAATGAAACTACATTAAATTAAACTAAACTAGTTTATACTAGATTAACCTACACTAACTTAATTACCTAACTTCAATAAAATTATTAAATTACCTAACTTAATTACAAAACTTTATTAGATTAAATTAACCTAAATTAAGTTAAATTAACTTTACCTAAACTAAACTAAATTAAATGACATTAAATGCAAATTAATTAGAGAGAGGAACAGAGAGAGGGAGAGAGATGGAGACAGAGGAGAGAGAGGGGAACACAGTGGAGGAGAGAAAGACGGAGAGAGAGAGAGGGACAGAGAGAGAGACACTGAGAGAGACTGAGAGGGAGAGGGGGAGAGAGAGAGACAGAGAGGGGGAGAGACACTGAGAGGGAGAGGGAGAGAGAGAGACAGAGAGAGATATACAGAGGGAGGGAGGGAGAGAGAGATACAGAGGGAGAGAGAGTCCGACAGAGAGAGAGAAAGAGAGAGTCGCTGCGGAGAGAGAGACAAAGAGAGAGAGCCGTGAGAGAGAGTCGCTGCGGAGAGAGAGAGGCAGAGAGAGACTGAGTGCACCGCTGCGGGGGAGAGAGACGGAGAAAGAGAGGGAGAGAGGCACAGAGAGAGGGGGGAGAGAGAGACTGAGAGGGAGAGAGGGGAGAGGGAGAATTTACCTGCAGACGGACGGCGACGGCTACGACAACGCGGGGGGACGGCGAGGGCGTCGCGGGGGGGACGGCGAGCGCGAGAGAGAGAGATCAGATCTGATCTCTCTCTCCCTCGGCGCGTTTTAAGGGAGGGGTCACGGGCGCCGAGTCGACCCGGATCGGATCCGACTCGGACCCGACTCGGTCAACTCGGCGATCTTCTGTTGACTCGGGCCTCCGAGTCGTACCGGAGGGGGCCGAGTCGTATCCGACTCGGCCGAGTTTTCGAACTCTGAGTGGCGTGCACAGACAAGCACACGTGTATCGATAAATGCAAATAAAAAAACATGTATTAAAAACTGTGCCGTGAGCACAGACACACACAAGCATGTAATGGGACTTTAAGTAAAGTAGATGTGGCAAAACTAGTTGTATAAGCTCAGATTACGAATTCATGAGATTGGTACATTGAAGGAATAATCCAAATAAGAAAACCCTCATATATATACGTTATGTCTCACGTCACCATAACCTGAGTTTATATAACTCGAGTTGCCCCCTTATACTAAGAAAACAACATAAAACCGATGAAAACTGATAAAACATAAACAATCAATGTATTACTAATCCTATTATCTTATTATTATTACTCGTTCGACTCATATATCTCCGTATGGGTCCTGGCATGCGTCCCAACACATACATCCATATATGAGTAAGTCGAGGTTGGTTATTGGAGACGGATGAGGAACCAACGAATTATGTTTACAATGGGTCTCGTGCATATCTGGGACCACGACCCAGGGTATTTCATCGCTGGTGTACAGAACCGGCTGCGAGGCGTAGTGAAGGGTCTTATTGTATACCCATTTAGGAAGAAAAAGTAATCAGGGTACCAGCACACCCCGCGGAACACCTGGAGAGGCTCACAGGTTGAACTGAAAGATTTTAGTTGCACAGCATCCCTAGTACCATTGTAAACACAATCACTAATTGAAATCCATCAGTTTTCCCGACCAGTGTAAGTTGTCCTTTTTATTACAGATTATTATAATATCAGTACACAGGAATGAGCAGGAGCATGTTACATGAGTAACAAGATATCAATTTTACATTCTCGTAACGTGAAATCATGAGTTCAAGCGATAACATAGCAGGTGTCAGGTGATAATGTAACGCCCCGATTCCACGGATACGGAGACGTCACTGCGACGTATATACGTAGGTCAGAAAATGCCCCCACGTATATACGCTAAGCATTTAGTACAACAAGGATCAGAGTACACGACAAAGCGTGATATACATACATATGCCAACTTAAAAGTACAAGTACAAGTTATCACAAGATATGATAAAATATTACACATTACATGTATCTTTATCACAACCAAGTCCAAAAGTAAAAGATACAATATGAACACAAAATGCTCACGAGTAGGATGAAGATCCCGTGAGTCAAAAGAGAAATCTGCACAAAGGACTGGGACTAGTCTACCTGCTCACTAAGAAAAGCTTGATCCTCTGTGGAAGGTTCCACTTCGATCCAAGCTTCGGAACCTGAATATACAAATCCAAGGGAGTCAGGACCTCCCAACAACGAACAGGCTACAGCCAAATGGCTAAGAGACAAGAATATGAGAGTTGGAACAGTATAATGAATACCAATCAACAAGTAATGGAAGCATAAAGAGCAAAAGTCCGAATACAATAGATCCACAGTTAACGTCCTTTATTATTATTACTTGTCTTACTGTGATATCTAGCTATGTGAGCCAGCGTCCCAGCGCACATAGATCCATATCCTAGTAAAGCAAGGCTGTTATTAGAAACCAGCGGGGGTATCAACGAACTATGTTTACAGTGGGTCCCGTACATGCCCGGGACAACGGTCCAGGATTGTTCCGTTGCTTGGTGACGGAAACCAGCCGCTAGGCTAACAGGAGGGACTTATGTATGCCCTTTATCATGATGGTACCTGTAATGAGGGAGCAAGCACTCCCCTCGGTCCCCTGGAGGCCCTCAGGTCAGACCGGAAATATAGTTGCACAACATACCTAATACCACTGTAAACATGAACACATATTGATATCCACATGTTTTCCCCCGACCCAATGTAAGTTGGTCCATTTTATACAAAGTCAAGTGTATCATACTTGGTGTTAAGAGATAGCATGATAAGTGGTGATATTCATTAATTAACAAGTTATGAAATGAGAATATACAATAACAAGCCATGAAGTAACAAGAGGTAACATCCATCAAGTAACAGGTCATAAAGTACCATCCATGAAGCATAAACAAGAATAATATATCCCACATGTATCAAGGGTATGATCCAAATTCAGAAAAGAAATCAACTATAATAAACAGCCTAAATTAGTCGACTAGGTGGAATGGTTAGTCGACTAATAGTGGTTTCTAGTCGACTAACAGTCTGGACTAGTCGACTAAAACTGGGTTCCAGAGAGTTGGAATTCTGTTTCAGGAAAAGTTAGTCGACTAGGTGGAATGGTTAGTCGACTAATAGTGGTCTCTAGTCGACTAACAGTCTGGACTAGTCGACTAAAACTGGGTTCCAGAGAGTTGGAATTCTGTTTCAGGAAAAGTTAGTCGACTAATAATCAAGATAAGTCGACTAAAACTGTGTTTCAGAACAGGGGTCGTTTCAAATAAGGATTTCAAGTCGACTAACTCCTAGGTCAAGTCGACTAATCGTGGTCTGAAAACAGGGTACAGAACAGAATTTGATGATTGAATTTGAAGGCCAAAAGTATGATTTGAAGGCACAAGTGTACATGAATTGTAAACACAAGTATACTAAAAAGTTTACAAGTCTTGGTGAGTAAAAATACTCACTCGAATGGTTAATTGGAGCTATACGCGTTCGAAAGGAGCGTTGCGACAAACTTGATCCTCGGCGATAATAGACACGATCCCAATCCAAAAGTTGTAGTTGCTTGAGATGGAGATGATGACTTTGTGGTGTTTTTGGAGTTGGGGTTGAGGTGAAGGAGGGATTTTGGTGAAGGCCAAATCTTTGTTGAAGTGAAGAAAAGAAATAAAAATGTAAAGGAAAAGTTTATAAAGATTTTGATTTTGTGAAGGAGGTGCAATTTATGTAGAAGAGAGGGGGTTTTTGCAAATAGGAGAGGATGAGGTGTCCCTCTTTTGGCCACTTGGCCGGCCATGGAAGAGAGAGAGAAAGAGGGGCATTAATGGTAGAAGTGTGTGGAGTTTGTTGGAATTTTGGAAAAGGTTGGAATTTTGGAAAATTGGAAAATCTTGTGGCTTGTGGAGGAAGGAAGAGAATAAAGAAAAAGGAAAAGAAAAGAATTTAAAAAGGAGAAGATATTTTCTTTGGCTTGGAAAATGAAAATATTGAAAAGACAATTTCCGGGTTTAAGTCGAAGATGCGGAAAACATTTCGGAAAATACCGAAATCGTCTCGAAATCAAGTATCTTGGAACGACTCGTAAAATTTACCAAAAATCAATAATAATATTTTAAGACTCATGGTGAAATTCGTTTGGAGAAATAATTTATAGTTTTAAAACTAAAAATTCCGGAATCAGTTAGCTACCGACTCGGTGGAATTTTCATAAAATCATAAAATTCCCAGAAAAAGTATTTAGGTAAGAAATACGATTCTAAGAAATAATGCCTAAAGGACTTTCTAGAATTTCCTAACTGTTTTGTAAGATAAAAATCCGGGAATCGATCAGCGACACTGGTCGACACCGGTTTTGAAGATTTTCAATTAATTCAGGAAAATTCCAGAAAATCATATAAAATCTAAAATATTGGAAAATAATATTTGAAACTGAAATCGGTCAAATACAGGAAGTAAATCGAAAAAATACGATCGAAAAACTGAATATGCAACTAAGTACGTATTCCAGGAACGGGGTATTACAATCCATCCACCTTAACAAAAATTTCGTCCTCGAAATTTCAGAAAGTGAAAGGTAACAGTAGAGAAGGATAAGAAGAAAGAATTTTACCAATCAAGTTGTGAAGAGTTGCGGATAACGCTCACGGATAACATCCTCTCGTTCCCACGTGGCCTCTCCTGGCGCATGCCTGTTCCAAGACACCAACACTAATGGTATTGCCTTATTCTTCAATGTCTTGACACTTCTGTCCAAAATGGCCATCGGTTGCTCTTGATATGACAAATCCGGTTGTAGTTCCAGTTCGGAGTGATCCAGGATATGACTATCATCCTTGACATACTTCCTCAATTGTGATACGTGGAATACATGTGAACTCCGTCCAACGATGGCGGTAATGCCAATCGATAAGACACCTCTCCCACACGGTCCAAAATCTCGAATGGGCCGATATATCTCGGACTAAGCTTTCCACGAGTACCGAACCGGATTACTCCTTTTGTAGGTGATATCTTCAAAAACACATGATCTCCTGTCTGGAATTCCAATGGCCTTCTCTGAGTGTCAGCCCAACTTTTCTGCCGACTCTGAGCTGCCCTGAGGTGATCTCTGATGATTCTGACTTTATCTGTTGTCTGAATCAGGATCTCTGGCCCCAAAAGTCTCCTCTCACCGACTTCGTCCCAACATATCGGTGACCTACACTTCCTTCCATACAATGCTTCAAATGGTGCCATCTTGATACTTGCCTGATAGCTGTTATTATAAGAAAATTCAGCCAAGTGAAGATGATCTTCCCATGATCCCTTGAATTCAATCATGCAAGCCCGCAACATGTCTTCAAGAATCTGGATAGTCCTTTCAGATTGTCCGTCTGTCTGAGGGTGATAGGAAGTACTGAATTTCAGACGAGTTCCTAGACTGTCTTGGAGACTTTCCAGAAATGTGATCTGAATCTTGTGTCTCTGTCTGATACAATACTAACTGGAACTCCATGTAGACGAACTATCTCCTTCATGTACTTGTCTGCCAAAACCTCTGTTGTCTGACCTACCCTGAACGGTATGAAGTGAGCTGATTTGGTGAGGCGATCAATGATTACCCATACAGCATTATTACCCTTAGGACTACGAGGTAATGCCGTAACAAAATCCATGGTGATGTGCTCCCACTTCCATTCGGGTATTGGTAAGGGTTGTAGAAGTCCAGCTGTCCTCTGATGTTCTATCTTTATCTGCTGACAAACTAAGCACTTGGCTACATACTGGGCTATCTCCCTCTCATAGCATTCCACCAAAACTGCTTCTTTATGTCTTGATACATTTTGTTTCCCCTGGGTGTATGGAATAGGCTGAACTGTGAGCTTCTGCTAGAATCTTCTGTCGAACTTCTCCTTGGGGAACACAAAGTCTGCTACCAAAATACAAGGCATCATCCGGATGAATACTGATATCAGTCCTCAATCCAGCCTCTACTTGAGCTCGGAATTGCTGTAATCTGGGTCTTCCTTTTGAGCTTCCTTGATCTCATCTATCAATGCTGACTGAATCTGCAAGGTCATGAACTGTCCTGCCTTATCAGTTCCTTGAACTAACATTAAGTCCAATCTGATGATGTCTTGAATCAACTCCTTCTGCTGAGTAATTTGGACTAGTACTCTATTCTCTGGCTTCCTGCTCAGTGCATCTGGAACTGTATTGACCTTGCCCGGATGATATTGCAAGTCTATATCATAGTCCGCCATTAGCTCCAGCCACCGCCTCTGCCTCATGTTCAATTCCTTCTGTGTGAAAATATATTTGAGGCTTGTGATCCGTGTATATTAACACCTTGTCTCCCAGAAGATAATGCCTCCAGATCTTTAAGGCAAAAATAACAGCTGCTAGCTCCAAGTCATGAGTTGGGTAATTCCGTTCATGAAGCTTCAGTTGTCTGGATGCATAAGCTATAACATGATCATGTTGCATTAGTACACACCCCAGGCCTTTTCCTGATGCATCACTGAATATGACCATCCCTCCTCTTCCTGAGGGAGTCCTCAAGATTGGAGCTGAAATGAGTCTTTGCTTCAATTGCTCAAAGGCTGCAGTACATTCTTCTGTCCATATGTACCTTTCCCCTTTTCGGGTGAGCTTGGTCAACGGGCTGCAATCTTAGAGAAATCTTGGACAAAGCGTCTGTAATATCCGGCTAGTCCAATAAAAACTCTTAATCTCAGTCACCGTCTTGGGAATAGGCCAATCCTTCACTGCCTGGACTTTTGCTGGGATCAACTGAAATTCCTTCTGCTGAAACCATGTGTCCAAGGAAGGCTATACTGTCCAACCATAAGTCACACTTTCTCCGCTTAGCATGAAGCTGCTCCTGCTGGAGAGTCTGCAATACTATCCTCAAGTGTTCTGCATGCTCCCTGTTGTTCTTTGAATAGATCAAGATGTCATCTATAAAAATAACAACGAACTGGTCCAAATAGGGCGAGAACACTCTGTTCATCAAATCCATGAAACTGCAGGGCATTGGTGACTCCGAAGGCATAACTAGAAACTCATAGTGGCCATAACGGGTCCTGAATGCCGTCTTCGGAATATCCTCTTTCTTCACCCTAAGCTGATGGTAACCCGATTGTAAATCTAATTTAGAGAATACTCGGGCTCCATGAAGCTGATCAAACAGATCATCAATCCTAGGTAAGGGATACTTGTTCTTGATGGTAACTTTGTTCAATTCTCTATAATCAATACAAAGCCTTTTACCACCATCCTTCTTGTTTGCCAATAGTACTGGAGCTCCCCATGGTGAAGTACTTGGTCGAATTAATCCCTTGTCAGAGTATTCTTGCAGCTGCTTCTTTAGAATCTCTAACTCCGTCGGTGCCATCCTGTACGGAGCCTTGGATATAGGAGCTGCTCCAGGCACAGTACCAATAGAGAACTCAATCATCCTTTCAGGTGGAAGTCCTGAGATTTCAGCAAACACTCCCGGGAATTCATCCCACAACGGTGTGCCCTTCTGAATCTCTGAACTAGTCATCCGAGTCTTTCTCTTGGTAGACTTCACTTCCCCACTAAATTAGAATTCAGGCTGAAGAGGGATTCTGAAATTAATCTTCTTCTCCCTACAGTCAATAACTGCATAATATTGGCTGAGCCAGGTCATGCCTAAGATTACGTCGTACCCTTTGGTGTCTAGTACGAGCATATCTATGGCCAAGGTCTTGTTACAAAGTTCTACTGGACAATCAGTGCAAACTCTAGTAGATAGACTACTCCATTCCCTGTACTAATCTCCCATTTGTGGTCTAAAGATTTAACAGGTATAGAATGCAATGCCACAAAATGATCTGAGATATAACAATGAGAAGCTCCTGAATCGAAGAGGGCTAAAACAGGTTTTGAATGTACCCTGATTTTACCTGTTATCACTTCCTCAGAAGTCTCAGCCTCTTCTTCCGTCAAGTTGTAAGCTTGACCCCTTCCACGCCCTGCAGCAGTCCTAGCTCCTCTTTGGACTGGGCGAATAGCTTGTTGTGGAGGAGGGGGAGGAGCTCTTCTGATCATCGGTCCTTGGTTCCTCTGTCCAAGTGGCCCTGGAAGTGATCTCTGTCCATTTGGTCCCTGTAGTGCTGGCAAAGCTTGGCCAGCTATCCCCATTCTTCTGTGTGGATAGGCTTCTATGGAATGGTCTCGGGAACCACATACCAAGCATAATCCATTTGCCCTACGGCAATTCTGTCGAATGTGACCTGGTTTCTGACAATAGCTACAGAAGGATAATGGTTGGGCCGTCTGGTAAGGAGCTGGTCAGAATGGTTGCCTCATTGTCTGAACCTTTGCTGCTCTGTATGGGCCTCCTCTTCCTATTGGTGGAAATGGCCTCTTCATGGCCTGGTTCCTCATCTGGTTCACCTTCTTCTTCTCAGTCCACGCTCCACTTCCCGAGCTATGGTGAGGACTTCGGAATAAGTCTTCAGCTGCTGGGGCATTAAGAAGACCTGGATGTCCATCTGCAAGCCCTGCTGAAATCTACTTGCCCGCTTCTCCTCATCAGTTACCATGTATGGAGCAAAGCGGCTAAGTCTGAGAAATTCCGCGGCATACTCGTCCACGGACCTATTCCATTGCTGAAGTCGGATAAACTGCTCTTCCATGTCCTTCAGCAGTGGCAGGGAAGAATCTGCTATAGAAACTCTTGGAGAATGTGTCCCAGGTGACAGGCTTCTCCAATCTTGCCTCCTCAGCTAGCCACCATGTTCTGGCTATATCCTTCAATTGAATCTTAGCAACCTCCACCTGATTCTCCTTTGGAACTCGAGCTGCATTCAACAAGTCTGAGGTATGTGTCAGCCATTGCTCAGCATCCAGGGGTTTCTCTTCACCCGTGAATATGGCTGGTTGCAGCCGTCTGAAGTCTGAAATGTTTCCCGGCCTCTGTTCCTTTGGAGCTGTCAACTCTCTCGCCGGAGGAGTTCCGTCTGTTGCTGCTGGTTCTCCATCATCGTCTGAATGACCCTCAGAATATCGGTGTTCTCTCCCGCAGGTCCATTCGATACTTGTCCAGAATTATTACGACCCGTCCTTCTCTCCATACCGAATTGGGATAAGATAACTGGAATTGGAAAAATGGAAGGAGTTTAGGACACAGGGAAGGAATCAAGAAGGACTCGATAACTTTGTACATTGTAGTTGGCATTAGCAAATTTCATTAATTTGCTGCTTGATTGTACTATAGGTGTGAGAGCTAGCTTGATACCAACCTGTAACGGCCTGGATCGAGACTCGATACGACTGGGAGTAGACATAGCCGTAACCAGGATCGGAGACGCTGCGACGATATACGTAGGTCAGAAATGCCCCACGTATATACGCTAAGCATTTAGTACAACAAGGATCAGAGTACACGACAAAGCGTGATATACATACATATGCCAACTAAAAGTACAAGTACAAGTTATCACAAGATATGATAAAATATTACACATTACATGTATCTTTATCACAACCAAGTCCAAAGTAAAAGATACAATATGAACACAAAATGCTCACGAGTAGGATGAAGATCCCGTGAGTCAAAAAGAGAAATCTGGCACAAAGGACTGGGACTAGTCTACCTGCTCACTAAGAAAAGCTTGATCCTCTGTGGAAGGCTCCACTTCGATCCAAGCTTCGGAACCTGAATATACAAATCCAAGGGAGTCAGGACCTCCCAACAACGAACAGGCTACAGCCAAATGGCTAAGAGACAAGAATATGAGAGTTGGAACAGTATAATGAATACCAATCAACAAGTAATGGAAGCATAAAGAGCAAAAGTCCGAATACAATAGATCCACAGTTAACGTCCTTTATTATTATTACTTGTCTTACTGTGATATCTAGCTATGTGAGCCAGCGTCCCAGCGCACATAGATCCATATCCTAGTAAAGCAAGGCTGTTATTGGAAACCAGCGGGGGTATCAACGAACTATGTTTACAGTGGGTCCCGTACATGCCCGGGACAACGGTCCAGGATTGTTCCGTTGCTTGGTGACGGAAACCAGCCGCTAGGCTAACAGGAGGGACTTAAGTATGCCCTTTATCATGATGGTACCAGTAATGAGGGAGCAAGCACTCCCCTCGGTCCCCTGGAGGCCCTCAGGTCAGACCGGAAATATAGTTACACAACATACCTAATACCACTGTAAACATGAACACATATGATATCCACATGTTTCCCCCGACCCAATGTAAGTTGGTCCATTTTATACAAAAGTCAAGTGTATCATACTTGGTGTTAAGAGATAGCATGATAAGTGGTGATATTCATTAATTAACAAGTTATGAAATGAGAATATACAATAACAAGCCATGAAGTAACAAGAGGTAACATTCATCAAGTAACAGGTCATAAAGTACCATCCATGAAGCATAAACAAGAATAATATATCCCACATGTATCAAGGGTATGATCCAAATTCAGAAAAGAAATCAACTATAATAAACAGCCTAAATTAGTCGACTAGGTGGAATGGTTAGTCGACTAATAGTGGTCTCTAGTCGACTAACAGTCTGGACTAGTCGACTAAAACTGGGTTCCAGAGAGTTGGAATTCTGTTTCAGGAAAAAGTTAGTCGACTAGGTGGAATGGTTAGTCGACTAATAGTGGTCTCTAGTCGACTAACAGTCTGGACTAGTCGACTAAAACTGGGTTCCAGAGAGTTGGAATTCTGTTTCAGGAAAAGTTAGTCGACTAATAATCAAGATAAGTCGACTAAAACTGTGTTTCAGAACAGGGGTCGTTTCAAATAAAGATTTCAAGTCGACTAACTCCTAGGTCAAGTCGACTAATCGTGGTCTGAAAACAGGGTACAGAACAGAATTTGATGATTGAATTTGAAGGCCAAAAGCATGATTTTGAAGGCACAAGTGTACATGAATTGTAAAAACAAGTATACTAAAAAGTTTACAAGTTTTGGTGAGTAAAAATACTCACTCGAATGGTTAATTGGAGCTATACGCGTTCGAAAGGAGCGTTGCCGACAAACTTGATCCTCGGCGATAATAGACACGATCCCAATCCAAAAGTTGTAGTTGCTTGAGATGGAGATGATGACTTTGTGGTGTTTTTGGAGTTGGGGTTGAGGTGAAGGAGGGATTTTGGTGAAGGCCAAATCTTTGTTGAAGTGAAGAAAAGAAATAAAAATGTAAAGGAAAAGTTTATATAAGATTTTGATTTTGTGAAGGAGGTGCAATTTATGTAGAAGAGAGGGGGTTTTGCAAATAGGAGAGGATGAGGTGTCCCTCTTTTGGCCACTGGTTGGCGGCCATGGAAGAGAGAGAGAAAGAGGGGCATTAATGGTAGAAGTGTGTGGAGTTTGTTGGAATTTTGGAAAAGGTTGGAATTTGGAAAATTGGAAAATCTTGTGGCTTGTGGAGGAAGGAAAGAGAAATAAAGAAAAAGGAAAAAGAAAAGAATTAAAAAGGAGAAGATATTTTCTTTGGCTTGGAAAATGAAAATATTGAAAAGACAATTTCCCGGGTTTAAGTCGAAGATGCGGAAA